>CM077085.1:37176841-37248356 GCA_039513925.1 Platanthera zijinensis
GACAAATTAGGGTTGGATTGAACCATGAACAAGCTAACCAGAAGAGAAGGTAAGGTCAGTTAGTCAAGGTAGCCAAAGCCCGAGAAGACGCATTTTTACTGAGTCTGGTCTCCGGACCTGCATCCGGGACATCTCAATGACAACTCAGATGCCTTTTTGCCTGTGAAAATACATCTCAGAAGTCTGAGATGTGGCGCGGCAACTCAACATCGGAGATGTATTTTCACAGGCAAAATGAAATCTGAGATGCCATCGAAATGTCTCGGACATAAAAAAAACTGGGTCCGCTCTCCGGACCCAAAAATCTCTCTTTGGAGACAGAAGATAAATCATTCTCAGATCAAACCCTAAGGCTCCGTTTGATTAGGCAAAATCGAAACTTCGAAATTGAAATTGGAGGCTAGATTCAATTGAAAATAACCTCAAATTTTAAATCTAGGTCCCCAATTCAGTCCAAACGAACAAAACCTAATATTTTTGTATTTTCGATCATTTTTATAAAAAGAAATGTAAGTCATTTAATCAAACCCTAAATATTTTGTGTTTCAGCTAGAAGAACTTATATACTGAAAAAAGATAGAAAGGATAGGAAAGAAAAAGAATAACATTTAACAGTAAAAACTTAGAAAAATGTTCATTTCAGTCCCCAACTTTTCGGTACTTTATGATTTCAGTACATAACTTTTTTATTTTTTGAAGATTTTAGTCCTCAACTTTTTCTTACTTAAATTTCAGCCATAAAACTAACAGACTTTACTTTCTGTCACTCCTCTGCCTCGCCTACATGCCAGAATTTTCCTTGCCGGAGATGGCGGATACAAACTCGAAGCTACCTGCGACACGCACCTTTGTTTCTGCAAAAAAAAAACATCTACAAGAACTAAGCTCACTTTCTTGTTCCACGGCTTTTAACCTCTCAAACGCCGGCGAGACGGAGGAGTTGATAAGCCCAGCGGCGCCGCCAGCGCCCTCGAGTGTGATTGTAGTAATGTCTCTTATGCCGGTTGGGGACTAAAAAACATGGATTGGAAAATTATTTTACAGCAAAACTACTATATCCGCCATCATCAGCAAGGAAAGCTCTAGCCTATAAGGCAGAGGAGTGACAAAAAGTAACTGTTAGTTTTAGGACTAAAATTTAAAGTGGGATAAAGTTGAGAACTAAAATTTTTTTAAAAAAATGTTAGGGACTGAGGCTCCTTTTGGCATGGTGGTGGCGGTCACGAACACAGGGTTAAATTGTCATTTGTTCGTTCACTTTTATGTTCAAACAGGTGAGGTTTGTTAGGTGATCCTCAACGAATGACGTTTTAACCCATGTGTTTAGGACCGCCCCCACCGTGCCAAACGGAGCCTGAAATAAGAAAGCACCTAAAGGTTTGGGACTGAAATCAGCAATTCTGCTTAAGAACTTCACCTGTGCAAAGTCTAAACCAAAGTCTCCATGAACTGTCTCATGTTCTTCAGATCTTCTTCAGAACTAGAATACTTGGATGGGTTAAACAATTTCCACAAACCAGCTGGATGCTTCGTCCTCACCTTCTCATCACAAACCCTAACATCTCTGATCAAACCACCAAAGATCTTCTCGCATTCAGGATATGGTTTCACAAAAAAGTTAAAAAACTTTCTCCTGCTCAGCCGCACAAAATGCTTCAGTTCCACCTCCATGTCGATCCCACGGTTGGTCTTCAGAATCTCTATCACTTGTAATCTGGGAGAAATCTGCTTCTCCAAATTCAAGCCCAAGTAATCGGGGAATTCCACGAGATGATCGACGCTGAACCCTAGATTCGTCAATAGAAATTGAATCTTCTTCTCAATATCGCCCAGCGAGTACAAGATAGACCTGGGTTCGACGTGAAGGATCTTGAATGCATCTCTTCGGATCAATCCATGGCCGCAAAGGAAGTCGATTCGAAGCTTCACGTTGATGGCGGCATGAAACAGGCCATTTGATAAGATTTTCTCCTTGATTGGAACACGGCATTTGAGTCCTCGGAGCAAATTCACACAGCGGGAGAGTTCTCCGGGTTCCACCCCGAGGAGGAGACTAGGGTTTTGAGTTAAGAGTTTTCTGACCTCGATTCGATCAAATCCTAAATCTGAAAGTTCGGAGAATAGCGGCCTCAGTCTACCATCGATCGGGAATGCGAGGAATTCAGGAAAAGAATAGCAGATTCTGTCTATTTCGTCCTCCGAATCGACGATCCGGACGGCGTTCTTCAGGAACTCGATTCTACGGCAAAAATCAATCCCATCCCTCATGAACGCGGCCGGAAGTTGCTCGAAAACCCTAACCACTGTGCCGGCGCTTAAGCCTGCATTTCTCATGAGCCGCGAATTGTTTAGAAAGTCTTCCGAACTGATTCTCAATCTTGCGGATTGCTGTAGAATAGTCTTCGTCTTCGAAACGGATGAGGCATTGCAGAGATCCAGTTCGGAGAAAGCCTGCTGCCATTTTCTCAGAAAATCTAGGTCGAGGATTCTGGGACAGGCGGTAATTATAGAGAGGAAAGAATTCTGGAAGAAACCAAAGGATTGGAGGAGGGCGATCGAGCGGTGGAGGTCAGAAGAGGCGATTTGCCGTAAAAATGGATTGCTTCGGAGGAATTCGTGGAGGTGGGAAGAAGAGGGGAATCCGTGGTTGCTGATGAGAATCGAGAGAGAGGATTCGTCGAGGAGCTGAGTTTTTCTGCCAATTTCGCTAGGGTTTGCGAAAGAACGAAGGTTTGTTAATTGTGGCGATCTGTGGAGGATTCGGAGAGGCCGTTGGGAAAATGCCCTAATCGCCATTGAGGGACTGTGTGAACTTGCTCTGAAGACTGATGCAAGGCAACGTTTTCTATTCAAAAAAGCTATATTCTAACTGCAATGCCCAAAAAACGGCTTTTTAGGTCTCTGTTGGGGAAATCGGTGTCGTTTTAACAGGGAACTGTTCAAAAGGGAGATTCAAAACTGTATTTTCAAAATTGAGGTTCTGTTTGGTTAACCTCCGGTCAAGTGACGTTTTAAAACGTCCGCAATAGAGCAGATCTTCGGCGATGAAAGCCAGCTGCAGAGTGGATCTGGTGATGAACGCCGGCAGTAGAGTAGATCTCTGGCGATGAACGCCGGCAGCAGAGCAGAGCATCAATATTTGCTTGAGCCTGAAAAGAGAGGGAAAACGGCCGTTTTGAATGGGTGCGTTGGTGCTCATCTAGCCGGCCTGAAAAGGCCCGTTTTCCACCCTTTCAAACCGGGCGTTTTAAAACGAAGCTCTCCAAACACTCCTTCTCCGGTCGGTTAGAATGAAATGAAGTGAAAAAGGAGTTCCAAACAGAGCCTTTTTGAGAAATTGTGTGGGTCCACGTTTGCCGTTTAAAAATTAGCTGACCCAAATAGGTTCTCTACTTGCCGAGGGCCCCATCCACGCGGATGTCATTGTGATTGCAGTGGCCTCTCAACGGTGGATTTTCACGGGATATTCACTCTTTTTACTTGGCGGGTAGATCGACGATTTCTCAAGGAAGGTCTGGATCTACTTTCTCAAGCACAAGGCTGAAGTATTCGAGAAGTTCAAGATCTGAAAGACCAAAGTTGAAAAGCAGACCGGGCAAAAAGTGAAATATCTCAGATCTGACAATGACGACGAATTTACCTCAATAGAGTTTCAGACATACTGCAATCAGAAAGGTATCACTCGACATCTCATCATTCCTGGTACTCCACAGTAGAATGGTGTTACAAAAAAGATGAACGGAACATTACTGAAAAGATCATGGTGCATGCGACTGTTTGTTTATCTACCTAAATCTTTTGGGGCTTAATCCATCAATACGGTTTGTTATCTACTGAATCGGTATCCATAAATGTTATTAGATCTTAAGTCTCCACAATTAGTATGGTCAGATAAATCTGTTGATTATTCTGATATTCATATTTTTGGATGTCATGTCTATACATTTCTACAAGATTCAGAATGGACAAAGCTCGATATTAAATCCAAGATGTGCATCCATCTGGGCCAGAAGGTCGGCACCAAAGGGTTCAAGTTGTAGAATCCTGACACCAAGAAGGTCGATCTAAAGCGTGACATTGTCTTTAATGAGGCTTCTATGTTGAAGAACTCTCAGTCTCAAGCTAAAGAGGTAGAGAAGACTCCAGACTCACCGGTGGAGGTGGAGCTGGAAGGAAGTATCAAAGTAGACGATCATGATGATTCCTCCGACTTGGAGGAGACAAATGTTGTTCAACCTGTTGAAGCAAAGTCGTACTCGATTGTAAGAAAAAAAGACGAGGAGAGAGGTCAGACTGCATGTCAGGATATATGACACTTTAATATATGTTTTTCATATGATCTTCTCAGATCCTTGTTCTTACCGATAAGCTATAGAGAATAGAGACAGTTCTTAGTGGAAAGCTGCTATGATGGAAGAGACGGAATCCCTTCAGAAGAACAAGACTTGTGACTTGGTTAGTCTACCTAAAGGGGCTAAGGAAATCAGTTCCAAATGGGTGTTTAGGAAGAAGGAGTTTGCATCAGGAAAAAATCAGTGGAGATATAAAGTCGGATTCGTTGCCAAGGGATTCGCGCAAAAGAAGGAAGTCGACTTTGATAAAATCTTCTCACCGGTGGTGAAGCACTATTCCATTCGGGTGTTACTTGTCATGATAGCTATGTGGTACATAGAGCTGGAGCAGATGGACGTGAAGACTGTTTTTCTTTACAACAGTCTAGAGGAGGAGATCTACATACTGCAGCTTGAGGGGTTCATTGACCCGGTGATGAGAAAAAGGTGTGCAAGCTGAAGAGGTCTTTTATGGTCTGAAATAGGCTTCAAGGATGTGGTACAAAAGATTCGACACCTTCATGATAACACAAGGCTACAACAGAAGCCAGTACGATAGTTGCGTCTACAAGAAATTTCTTGCAGATGGTAATATTCTGATTCTGATGCTCTACGTCGATGATATTTTGATTGCTTGCAAGTCAGCCTGAGAGATTTAGATATTGAAGTAGAAATTGAATGCTGGATTTGAGATGAGAGATCTTGATCATGCTCAGAAGATCCTTGGGATGGAGATCAAGCTGAACAAATAGCGTGTCATTTTATGGCTTTCTCAAACTAGCAACATTCAGAAGGTACTGGAAAAGTTCAATATGGTAGAATCTAAAGCTATTACAGTTTGTGCTACCATAATGATCTGGAAGTGATCAAGCATGTAGCCTCACTGCCAACTCAGTATGAGCCTATCAGGATCACACATAAGATTGTGGAGAAATTGGGAGATTGGATATGTATGGTATAACTCATATGATGAGTTAAAAAGGGCTTAAAATATTCTAAGGCAAAAGCGTTAAGTGTGTTGAGTTCACTAAACGCCATTCAACGCATCTGGCCTTTGGCGTTGAGTGTGTTAAGTTCACTCAATGTCATGGCACAGAAGCGTTGAGAGCGTTGAGTTCACTTAACGCCAGGGCGCATTAGTCGTATGCCGTTCGACGAATGCCGTTCGATGAATGTCGTTCGACGAATGTCGTTCGACGAATCTGGCCTTTGGCACAGAAGTCGTACGTCATTCGATGAATGCAGTCTGACGAATGTCGTTCGACGAATCTGGCCTTTGGCGCAGAAGTCGTGCGTCGTTCGACGAATGTCGTTCGACGAATGCAATTCGACGAATGTCGTTCCACAAATCTGGCCTTTGGCGCAAAAAGCGTTGACAGCGTTGAGTCCATTCAATGCCTTCGTCGAGTCAAGTATTGATTCGGCTGAAGTTTGGCGTTGAGTTCATCGTGTATCCTATGGATACTCGATGATTTGACGAGTATGGAATGATACTTGTTGATTCGTCGTGTATGCTGTAGATACTCGACGATTCGTCGAGACAAGGGTTGTCTAGTCGAATTCTTGAATCTAAGTCTTGGGTCTGCGGATAGCGATGGGAAGTTGTTCTATTTACCTCTTGGAGTATAAATAGGAAGTTTCAGGGTTTACTGTACATGCGATCTTTCTGTTTAAGCACCCGAGTCGTACTGTGTGATAAGACTGATAATCCTAGAAAGCCGACGGAAGTCGTTCCGCCTTCGTCGTCGCCGATTCCAATCCCGATCCCGGTGAGTGTCGCCGCCGCCTCTCATACAACAGATCTAGCCGTTTGTGGAGACGCTGAGTGTCCTCTCCCGACCTAGAACATGTGCGACAAGTTGCTACGAGTTCTCCTGATCGTGTAGATTTCCTGTAGAGGCATGGATATCCTTTCTGCGCTCAAGACTCAAGCTGCTGAGTGGCCGACTGATTATTTTGGAGCATCTAGATTAAGTTTAGACTCAATCCCTCAAAGGTAATTTTATTACAACATGTTTTACTCCTTGAATCACGAATATTGCTAGACCCGAACTCGTTTCGGTTTTTCTTGTTCTTATTTTCGCTGCGTGCACAAGTGTTATGTCATCCCCAAAAACCCAACATTGGTATCAGAGGGAGGTTCCCGGCAATATCCATTGTTTCAGAGGTTGCTAAATCCATGACGTATAAATTTGAAGATTTAGAAGTGTTCTAAATGCCCAAATCTAGTCTTGGATCTTCCCAAGAACGCATGAGATTCTTTGAAGTTTATTGATTAACAGTAACCGTCACTTTGTTGGTTTGTGAAACTAAGCATGTGTTAGATTTTGAATCTCACATGAAGTGACAAGTTTGTACACTATGTAAGTGGAGTTTGTGTAGCTCATGTCCTATGCATGTAAATCTGAAGATTTAGAAGTGTCTTGGATGTTCAGATTTAGCCCGGCTCATCAAGTTGTGCACATCTGGGATGCATTTGGATTATGCTTGTTGAATTTTATTTTGCTCAATGTGCACACTGATTAAATATTAACCATGATTAAAGAGTTAATCGAATATCAAAAATCCCTTAAGCAATATTAAGTTTTTGGATGCCTTCCGATGGATGACACTCTTCCTGCCTCGATCGATGAAGTGTGGGTTCGCCAAAGCAAGGTGCATTAATCTATCTTGGTAAGGGTGCGAGCGAATAATTATGATATCCACTGTCGACATCGGGTCAAGCTTAACTGGGTGACCTCAAAGGTTGAGTGCTCTGAGGCATGGGGTTGACATACAACATATGATAGATGTGAATAAAGAGTTATTCACCAGTCATATAAGAATTGCATAGTGATGCAATTGGCAAGCTTTGCCTACCCAAATAGCTGCATTGTGAGAGAAAAGCCAAAGCTGACTCATAGTGTTAGTGAAATATGGATCTTGTCCACTAAGATGGTTACTCGCTAAACTCTTCGAATTGATATCGAGAGTTATCAGTTTGATAATAATAGTGGGAGTTATTTTGATTGAAGTCCAAATCGAAAGAATAAAATTATATTTTTGAAATGTAGTGCTAATTTACTTTGCTGTATCCTTGAAGAATTTTCATGGCAAGTGGTTCACACTCCACCATGTCCCTCAAAGCGATCCTTGAGAAGGAAAAGCTGAGTGGAATAAATTATTTGGACTGGTACAGGAACCTGAGAATTGGTCTCAGGCAAGAGCGCAAGCTCTATATTTTGGAAGAGGTATCTCCTGATGATCCTGCCGGGAATGCATCATGTGCTGATAAAGAAGCTTACAAGAAGTATCTTAACGACTCCTTAGATGTCGAATGTCTCATACTTGCGACCATGAACTCTGAGCTCCAAAAGCAACACGAGAGCATGGGTTGCAAGGAAATTGACGAGCATCTCAAGAAAATGTTTCAAGGGCAAGCTCGTCAAGAGAGATTCGATGTCACTAAGGCGTTGTTCCAGTGCAAGATGGGAGCTCGGGACCTAGTAAGGACTCACGTACTCAAGATGATTGGGTATATCGAGAACCTTGAAAGACTAGGGTTCCCTCTAAGCCAAGAGTTGGCTACAGACCTAATCCTACAATCGTTGTCGGACAATTATGAGCAGTTTGTCTTAAACTATAACATGAATGAAATGGACAAGACACTGTCTGAGCTCCTAGGTATGTTACGAACTGCCGAGATAAACATGAAGAAGGCCAAGCCTGCTAGCCTCATATTGATGGTGCATAAAGGCAAGGGCAACGTCAAGGGCTTCAAGAAGACAAAGATGGGACCTAAGTCTGGATTGGAGCCTAAGTCTTCAGCACTGAAAAAGAAAGGCTTGATTAAAGAGGGAAAGTGCCACCACTATGACAAGGCTGGACACTGGAGGAGGAACTGTTCTTCTTATGTGGAGGGTCTGCAAAAGATGAGAAGAGGTATGACTTTCGCTTCAGGTATATATGTTATAGAGATAAACATTTATGCTCCTTCATCCTGGGTATTAGATACCGAATGTGGTTCTCACATTTGTATAAATGTGCAGGAACTGGGAAAGAGAAGATTGCTGAGTAAAGGAGAGGTGGACCTGCGCATTGACAATGGAGCAGAGTTGCTATTATTGTTGTGGGGGTTTATCGTCTTGCTTTGCCTAGTGGGTTTGTAATAGAATTAGATAATTGTTATTTTGTTCCTTCCATAACTAGAAACATTAAATTCATTTCATGTTTGGACATGATGGGTTTTTCTTTTATTATTAAGAACAATTGTTGTTCAATATTTAAAAATGATATTTGTTATGGTGTAGCTCAAATGTTTAATAGTCTGTATGTTTTGAACTTAGACCATCCGATCTATAATATTGAAAATACCAAAAGACTAAGAACGAATGACTCGAACTCTACGTACCTTTGGCATTGTCGTTTGAGTCATATAAATGATAAACGCATATCCAAGCTCCATAAAGATGGACTACTTGCTTATTTGATTATGAATCATTTGAGAGATGTGAATCTTGTTTGTTGTGCAAGATGACTAAAGTCTCTTTCACTTGCTTCAATGAGAGGGTTGATGATCTCTTGGGTATAGTACATAGTGATGTATGTGGACCCAAGAGTTATATGACTAGAGGTGGGTACTTCTACTTTGTTACATTTACTGATGATTTCAGTAGATACGGATCTGTGTATCTTATGAAGTGCAAATCTAAAACCTTTGAAAAGTTCAAAGAGTTTAAGAACAAAGTAGAGAACCAATTGGGTAAGAAGGTTAAAGCACTCTGATCTAATTGAGGTGACGAATACCTAAGTCATGAGTTTTGTGTTCATCTAAAAGAGTGTGGTATTGTATCACAGCTCACTCCACCTAAAACACCACAACATAATGGTGTGTCTGAGCGGATGAATCAAACCTTGTTAGACATGGTGCGATCAATGATGAGTCATGCAGATCTGTCTGTTTCCTTTTGGGGTTTGGCTTTAGAAACTGCTGCTTTAACACTAAATCGTGCTCCAACAAAAGCGATTCTAAAGACACTGAATGAGATATGGATTGGGAAGCGTCCCACTATGTCGTTCATTAAGATTTGGGATTATGAGGCATACGTGAGACATCAAATGCCTGATAAGCTGGAATCCAAATCAGATAAGTGTTATCTTGTGTGGTATCCTAGGGAAACCAAAGGATACTACTTCTACCTACCATCTGAGGGCAAAGTGTTTGTCGCGAGGACTGCTGTCTTTCTTGAGAAAGAGTTCTTAAATAGAAAGACTGTTAAGGTAGAACTTGAAGAAGTTCAAGAATCACAAGCAGTGAATAAACTGGAGTTGGAACCTGAGTGAGGACTACAAGTAGTTGTAGCTAGAGAACCTACTCATGAAACACAAGTTCCACGTAGATCTGGTAGACCAAGGTTTGAGCCTGAGAGATATGGATTCCTCGTGTCTCAAATAGGTAATATGTTGCTTATGAATCATAGTGATGAGCATGTAACCTACCAAGAGGCTATGTGTGGACCGAACTCTGAGAAGTGGCTTAAGGCCATGAAATCTAAAATAAACTCCATGTATGAAAACCAAGTATGGGCTTTGGTGGAACCACCTGAAGGGGTAAGACCCATAGGGTGCAAGTGGATCTTCAAGAAGAAGACCGACATGGATAGGAATGTATAGACATTCAAAGGGCGACTAGTGGCTAAGGATTTCAAGCAAATTCATGGTATTGACTATGATGAGACCTTTTCCCCTATTGTTATGGTTAAGTCAATCAGAATTCTACTTGTTATTATTGTGTATTATGACTATGAGATCTGGCAGATGAATGTCGAAACAGCTTTCCTTAATAGGAACCTCCTTGAGAAAGTGTACATTACACAACCCGAGAGTTTGTATCTCCAAGTGAAGCCACTAAACTATACAAGCTACAGAGATCCATTTATGGATTGAAACAAGCTTCTCGAAGTTGGAATCTTCATTTTGATGAAAAGATCAAAGAGAATGGTTAATCAAAAATGAGGATGAATCGTGTGTTTATAAACGGATTAGTGGGAGCATAGTTGTCTTCCTGATTTTTTATGTAGATGACATACTGTTGATCGGGAATGACAAACCGACCCTGCAAGTTATAAGGATTTAGGGGAAATGACTTATATACTCGGTATTAAGATCTATAGAGATAGATCAAAGAAGTTGTTGGGTTTGACCCAAAGTACGTACATTAACAAGTTGTTGAAACGGTTCAACATGCATGAGTACAAGAAAGGATTCTTGCCCATATCTCATAGTGTGAGTCTCTTTATGGACCAGTGTCCTAAGTCTTATGAAGATAAGGACCCCATGAAGTTGATTCCATATGCTTTAGTAATTGGGTTAGTCATGTATACAATGATATGTATTAAACCCGATGTCTCTTATGATTTAAGCATGACTAACAGGTATCAGTCTGATCCCGATAAAGGTCAATGGATAGCCATCAAGAATATCCGCAGGTACTTGAGAAGGACTAATGATACATTCTTGGTATTCGGCGGAGAGGAAGAGCTCGTTGTAAGTGGTTATATGGATGCTAACTTCTAACTGATAGGGACGATTCAAAGTCTCAGTCAGGTTTTGTGTTTTTCCTGAATGGAGGTGTTGTTAGCTTGAAGATTTCCAAGCAGGATACAATTGCTGATTCTACAACTAAGGCCAAGTATATCGCCGCTGCAAATGCAGTGAAGGAGGCTGTATGGATTAGGAAATTCATCAGCGAGTTAGATGTAGTTCGTAGCATTGTTCATCCTGTAGTTCTCTATTATGACAACAACGGTGCAATTGCACTTGCTTCGGAACCTAGATTTCATCAGCACTCCAAGCACATACTCCGGTGGTTCCATCTAATTCGAGAGACTATCGATCGAGGAGATGAGAGCATATGCAGAGTGTCGATTGATGAAAATATTGTGGATCCACTAACGAAGCCTCTCACACAGAGAAAGCATGGTAGTCATGTTAGATCTATGGGTATGCAATACCTGAGTGATCAGCTCTAGTTTGAGTCTTGTGGATTATATGTTTGTTGGCTGTAATTTTTCATTTGATGAATAAAAGTACTATATACATTTCATTTTGTAGATTTTGGCAAGTTATTTTATTGTGTTATTATTTCTATTGTGATAGAATAGTTAACTAAACTAAATACCTTTAGAATGTTTGCTTCATAGGTCAAGTAGTGACTTGATGTGAGAACCTATAATTCTAGAATCTTCATTCTTAAAGAGTCCCTGGACGTTGTATCATCTTAGAAGCTAATGGTGATAATGATGCCTTTAAGACTAGCATGTGTGTTGACTGATGACTCATCCTCACATGTCATGATATTGTGATATCAAGTCATCATATGGGTACTTGTTATGAATAAGTTGTACTGGACAGACCCAATGTGAGAATACTTTGTGGATAGTTATATAAACGTATCACAAGTATGGCTCAAGTGGTAATGGTGTTCGTGATCCTTTGACCTGAAGTCACAGCTTTCATCGAGTGAGTAAGAGCGTGCTTTGATGCCATCAAAAGTCCAGTCTTGAGAAAGTTAGATGATAAAGGTGATTATTGGGTACGTTACGAATCATTTGGGTGTTTGCGTGTGAGCAAAGATGAGATTTGTCCTCCTATATGACAGGAGTTGCATCCATGGGCCCCTTGATGGAATGGGATTGAGAAATGCATGGTCATGCTTGATTGAGTCAATATATAATATTGGACTCACCAATTTCTGAAAGTCCATTCTAGATCAGGAAACTGGGATTGAACAATTATGAGGGTGACACGGTCTATACATCTAGTTCTATCCGGATGTAAGGGACGAAGGGACATTATAACACTGTAACATTAGTCACAATGGCTTATGAGTTTATAAACTCTTGCTGTTTGGGGAGCAATAACGTATTGCTAGATGTCGCTCATTGTTTGTGAAACTTTTGTTTGATACTTTCTAAATCAAGTGGGAGACTGTTGGTGCTACCATAGTGATCTGGAAGTGATCAAGCATGTAGCCTCACTATCAACTCAATATGAGCCTATCAGAGTCACACATAAGATTGTGGAGAAATTGGGAGATTGGATCTGTATGGTATAGCTCATATGATGAGTTGAAGATGGCTTAAAATATTCTAAAGCAAAAGCATTGAGTGTGTTGAGTTCACTCAACGCCATTCAACGCATCTGGCCTTTGGCGTTGAGTGTGTTAAGTTCACTTAACGTCATGGCGCAGAAGTGTTGACAGCATTGAGTTCACTTAACGTCAGGGCACATTAGTCGTACGCCGTTCGACGAATGCTGGTTGACGAATGTCGTTCGACGAATCTGGCCTTTGGCGCAGAAGTCGTACGCCGTTTGACGAATGCAGTCTGACGAATGTCGTTCGACGAATCTGGCCTTTGGCGCAGAAGTCGTGCGTCGTTCGACGAATGTCGTTCGACGAATGTCGTTCGACGAATGCAGTTCGATGAATGTCATTCGACGAATCTGGCATTTGGTGCAGAAAGCGTTGACAGCGTTGAGTCCATTCAACGCCTTCGTCGAATCAAGTGTTGATTCGGCTGAAGGTTGGCGTTGAGTTCATCGTGTATCCTATGGATACTCGACGATTCGACGAGTATGGAATGATACTTTTCGATTCGTCGTGTATGCTGTAGATACTCGACGATTCGTCGAGACAAGGGTTGTCTAGTCGAATTCTGGAATCTAATTCTTGGGTCTGCGGATAACGACGGGAAGTTGTTCTATTTACTCTTGGAATATAAATAGGAAGTTTCAGGGTTTACTGTATATGCGATCTTTCT
Organism: Platanthera zijinensis; assembly: GCA_039513925.1. NCBI lineage: Eukaryota > Viridiplantae > Streptophyta > Magnoliopsida > Asparagales > Orchidaceae > Platanthera > Platanthera zijinensis. Next base: position 37,189,974 of record CM077085.1, read on the forward strand.
GTCTAAGCACACGAGCCGTACTGTGCGATAAGATTGATAACCCTAGAAAGCCGACGGAAGCTGTTCCGCCTTCGTCGTCGACGATTCCGATCCCGATCCCGGCGAGTGTCGTCGTCGCCTCTCCTACAACAGATCTAGCAGTCTGTGGAGATGCAAAGTGTCTTCTCCCGACCTATAACTTGTGTGACAAGTTACTACGGGTTCTCCTAATCGTGTGGATTTTCTGAAGAGGCGTGAATATCCTTTCTGCGCTCAAGACTCAAGCCGCTGAGTGGCCGACAGATTTTTTTGGAGCATCTAGATTGAGTTTAGACTCAATCCCTCAAAGATAATTTTATTACAGCATGCTTTACTTCTTGAATCATGAATATTGCTAGATCCGAACTCGTTCGGGTTTTTCTTGTTCTTATTTCTGCTGTGTGCACAAGTGTTTTGTCATTCCCAAAAACCCAACAATTACAACCCCTTTGAGACAATAGTTTAGATTATCATCACAGTAGTGTCCAGACATTGAGGAGGAATGCCAGAAGATGCTCAGATTGTCGTATGCCAGTGTGGTATGATGCTTGATGTACGGGATGATATGCACAAGACCCGATATTGCTCAGGCAGTTAGTGTTGTTAGCAGATATATGGCAAATCCAGGATGGCAACACTAGGAAACAATCAAGTGGATTCTGCGATATTTGAACGGAATGCCGGACGTCGACTTACTTTTCAAAAGGGGCAAAGTTGCTGGAGCTTTAGAGGGCTTCGTTGATTCTGACTACGCAGGTGACCTCGATAGTAGAAGATCCACTTCAGATTACATATTTCTTCTAGGTGGAGGTTCTATTAGTTGGAAAGCTAATCTTCGGGATATAGTAGCTCTGTCCATGGTAGGGTAGAGTATATTGTTGCGGTGGAGGCTTAAAGAAGTTATTTTGCTCAGGGGTCTCATCAAGGAACTTAGAGTTTCTCAGGAATTGGTGAAGCTGCACTGTGATAGTTAGAGTGATATTTGTCTTACCAAGGACCCGGTCTATTATGTAAGGATAAAGCACATTGATGTGCACTACCACAAGCTGAGGGAGTTTGTTGGAAGCGATGAGATTTAGTTACTGAAGGTGTCCACGGAGGGCAACGTTGTAGATATGTTGACAAAGCTCCTGACAGGAGTCAAGTTCAAGCACTATCTTGACTTGGCTCACATTTGTGCTCGTTGATCGTGGTGACCCCAGGGAGAGGGGATGTCTCATTTGGAAGAAGATCCAAGCTGAAGGTGGAGCATGCAATGGATGGGGCGTCAATGTGGAGATTGATGTGAGTGTCGCCCATTTGTTTTCCTCCATTAAACCGGGCGGTTCATTGCATGATATTATTTTAAGCCGTATAAATATATGAGGAGGGGGGCTCGATTCATTAGGGTAGAGAAAACATCGCAGAGATAGGAGAGCGGAAGGCTGTGCAAAATCACGAAGAGAAAACCTGCTCCCGTTGCCGCTAGCCGCAAGATTTTTTCACTATTATCCAGGTCGCTCGTTGGATTCCTCCACCGCCCCCTTGTTTCTTGTCGGGTCGTTGTTCACTCCTGAGAGCCCTTCATTTGTTCGGTGGATTTTTGTTTCCGTCTTGAAGAAGCGGGGATTGTGGGTGTTGTTGCATATTCAGAGGAGGAAGCAGATGACTCTCCTCTAGTGATTCTCAGTGGTAGACCCTTTTCTTCGAGCATCGGGACTATTGGTGTTTTGAGGTTGCTTGGTCTCCCAGGTTCTGTTTTCCCTATTGTAAACATTGCTCTCATATTATTAGTGGATCTTCTCCGGTGCTCTCCCCGTGGATGTAGGAGCTTCTCTCCATACCACGTATATCTTGTGTCGTCTGTATATGCTTGATTTATTTTCTTGCAATTTTCTCTTATATTATGATATTGCTATTCCGCTATGTTCCCGTGGTGCTGAAGCGATCGCGGGAAGATTTCATAACAGGATACTATTCTTCTTATGGGTTGAATGACCATTCCTCAGGTTGAGAAATGGTAACCCTTGCTTGAGGTAGGGTGCATTGATTCTAATCCCAGCTCCATGTGCTTGGTCTCAGGATTGTACAATCTATAGGCTTTTGAATTTGTATTATAGTCATTGAATATACAAATGTATGCTTTCTTGTCTAACTTCCTATCTTCCTTTGGGATGTGTCAGAATGCAAGTGTGTCATACACCCTCATGTGTTTTATGGTAGACTTCTTGTTGTACCAAAGCTCGTGGGGGTTGCAGTAGCAAGGCTTCTAGAGGGAGACTGATTGATTATGTATATGGCTGTATGTACAGTCTCAGCTCAAAAATCAGATGGTTCATCATGATGTTAGAACATGAATCTTGACTCTTCAACAATCGTTTTATTTATTCGTTCGACAATTCCATTCTATTCAGGAGTTCTGGGGGCAGACATTTCCCTTCTGATTCCAGATTGGTGACTAAAAGACACAAACTCCTCTACTATAAATTCTCTTCCTCTGTCCGTTCTCATTTTTGATTTTCTACACTCAGCCTCATTTTCTACCTCAGTTTTAATCTTGTTAGATATATTGAATTCATCAGATTTATTTCTAATGAAGTACACCCATCCTATGTGAGTGTAATCATCAATGAGGCTTGAAACATAATACATACCTAACAAAGAGGGTGTTGCTGATGATCCCCATAAATCAACATGAATCAACTCCAATGGTCATAAAGCCCTCCAGGTTGAGCTGATTGGGAAATATTGTGACTGTTCAACATGTAACCTGATATAACCTGATGTAATACAAGTTTTTGATCAATAAAATCAACCGAAACAAAGAGTTATTGTTACGGGAGTCTTGTCTCACCGTCCGCGACACCCCTTCTCCTGCTTGATATTTGTAACTCGTCCACTCAACATTTACCTTTTACCCTTCCATTCAAGCAATGTCGACTTGGAAATATTGTTGGTACCAACAACTGTTTCTTAAGTAATATCCTCCACCAACTATATATATATATATATGTGTGTGTGTGTGTGTGTGTTGAGGGGTTTGCTCTTTCACTCAAAGTATTCTACAATACCTTATCTATGTATGGAATAGGTATATATAGTACTTTAAGCGTAGAGCAAGCCCTAGGATGACACGAACCCGTTAACCTATTTCGAGTCGGACTAATACACGTGCGGACATAATTTGGCAAAGTGCACCCTCGAAATATAGACTTTTGGCAAAATGCACCCCGAATTTTTAAAATTGGCAAAATGCACCCCCCAAAATGGTTTTTTTGACAATGTGCACCCTAGAGTGTACATTTTGACCATTTTATTTTTTGCCTATTGAGGGTGCACTTTGCCAAAAAAACCATTTTGGGGGGTGCATTTTGCCAATTTTAAAATTCCGGGGTGCATTTTGCCAAAAGCCTGTATTTCGAGGGTGCACTTTGCCAAAAGCCCTATAAATATCTAACAATCTCCTCCTATGTCCGCCGTGAACCCAGACTTCGGATAGAGGGTGGTTTGTGCAAAGTTCAACCAACCGTGAACCATACATAACCGTGTACAACACTTGTTTCAAACAAAATTAGACTTAAGTACAAAATAGTATGCACGCATAAGTAAACAAAACTTAGCTGCAACACAGAAATATTCTCAGGTACAACAAGACACAGACCCTATATGTATGGCGTCACAAATCAACAGAGAGCTAGAAAGTCCAAACAAACAGTGCATAAAAGAAGAGCTAAATAATGCTCTGAACAGAAGTAGCAAAAGATAAACTAATAACACTCTAAAACTCATCATCTAAAAGATCATCCTGATCTGGATTCCATTCAACCAGTGCTCCTCCTATCCCAGCAGCCCCTACAATTTCAACAGAGAATTTCATTTTTAAAATGAATTCTATCCTTTATAAATTTGCAAATATCTAGTTGTATTAAAAGAACTTAGTATTAATTATTTTAATTTGGTAGGGAGGACACATTCACAGAGTATTATAGTTTTACCTCAGAACCTGATATCTGTTTCAACCGAAATAATTTCAGACTTCTGGACACCGCAGCTATATCTCTGATCCTATATGGAATGTCGCGGTTACTGTCCTTCTAAAGTTAATTGGAACTCATCAAGTTTGGAATGGAACCAATTACCAGAAGAAAAGACAAGCCAAGTCAGATTGTGTTATCAAGTTTGGAATAACACTCTCCTTTATGGCAATAGCCGAATCCAGGTGAAGTTGTTAGCATCAAGTTTGGAATAAAACAACTTACCAGATCCGAACTCAGCAATCAAGAGCATCAACGGAGCATAACATGTTTACTTTGACAAAGGAAATCAGAATAATCAAAACGTTTGGACAAATGTTGAACTAAATTGCCTGATGCTGAACTAAGGACGAACTAAAACGTCTTTAGTCCCATTTCCCCCACTGTTTTGATTAGACGGTCTTTTGGCATTCCTTTCGTCAATGGATCAGCCAGGTTATCCTTTGAACGTACATCGATCAAAGTGATAATTCTTTATTCTTTCAGATAATTCAATAAGGCATGTCTCAGTCGTACATGTCACCTTTTAATATTATAGAGGACATTCTTAACGACTTGAACTGCTGCTTGATTAATACAATACAAGCTCAACGAGTTGACTTGTAGCTTAGACAAGGGAATATCTAAAATCAAGTTCCTGATCCAATCTGCTTCTTCACCGGCCAAAGCTAAGGCAAACAACTCGGCTTTCATAGACGACAATGTTATACAGGTCCCTCTTTTGGATTTCCAAGTGATAGCAGCTCCACCCAAAGTGAATATATATCCACTGGTAGACTTGTTGTTCCCGATTTCTGAACACCACGAGGCATCATTGTGTCCTTCCACAGTAGGTGGGTAACCAGTATAGCACAGAGCATGATCTTTTGTACCTCTCAGGTATCTTAATAGTCTGTCTAGGGCTTCTCAATGCTCTTTGCATGGACTACTGGTAAAACGGCTCAGCATACTAACCAAAAAAGCAATGTCTAGTCTTGTACAACTTGTAGCGTACATGAAGCTACAAATTATTTTGGAATATTTAATTTGATCTATGCATAGAATGAGTATATATATAAATAGTACTTTCAGCGTAGAGCGAGCCCTAGGATGACACAAACTCATTAACCTATTCCGAGTCGGTCTAACACACGTGCAGACATATATATAAATATCTAACAATATATATATATATATATATATATATATATATATATATATAAATATATATTGTATGTGTTCCTCCACCAAATATTTCTTAAGTAATTTCATCACCTCATTTTAAATTGTTCGCATAATCAATGTAGTTTCATTATATTCCTTCACCATGAATAGTATTTTGTGTGGCTTGACTCCTGATTTGTGCTTCTGTTCTACCAATTCTTCTTCCTTGTCTAATCTTCATGCAAAAGCATGTGCTTTCAAATAGACTCTCATAATTATGTTTCAAGCATATTATGTCATTCCTCATTTTTTTAATAATTAAGTATTCCTGCTCTTTCAGTGATAATGGATAAGCACAACGGTTTTAGATGATCTAGGAGTTCCTTTATTCACCCAAATTTTCACTGTAATTACCCCCCCCCCCCATAACAACCAAAAAATATATTGGGTTTGTGTCGCTCCTTTAGCTTATCATAAGATTTTGTGGTTATTAAGTAACTCAAACTTCTACTAACACCACGAGTTCATTCGATTAATTTTTCTCTATATTCGAACATTATGCCCTTCTAAAGGTGACTACCAACACCCACTTATATTGTTTTGAGGCTTCTTCCATCATCACAAACAAGATCCAATATTTTACGTAAAATTGGAATTCAATCTGGCTGATAATCGTACCAAGAAATTATCCCAATGAGAGAATTTCTTATCATTGAGAGGAATAAGTCTCAAGCATATAAAATTTACTATCAATGGTGGACACTCAACCTTTGTGATTAGAAACCCCATGAATTAAGTTCAATGTGGTAAAAACAAAGATATTGATGTAGTGTAGTTGAAAGCATTAATTTAGGTGATTGTTATTAGTACTACAGTTTTGGCCAGTCGCACAACGTTTTCTCCTAATTTCTCACGCCTTTTGAAAATACGTCTTGTACATGCATTTTTAGGAAAAATGTTCAACACGAAAGTTGTATTTCTCGACGAAATTTATAACTTTCGTGTTGAACACTTTTCCTAAAAATGCATGTACAATGCGTACTTCGGAAAATACACCCAGATTTCGCGTCTTTTAGAAATACGCCTTGTACATGCATTTTTAGGAAAAGTGTTCAACACAAAAGTTGTAGATCTCGTCGAGAACTACAACTTTAGTGTTGAACATTTTTCCTAAAAATGCATGTACAAAACATATTTCCAAAAGACACGAGAAATGAGGAGAAAACGTTGTGCGACTAGTCAAAACTGTAAAGCTAATAACAATCACCTTAATTTAAAAGGTTACATTTTCATCACTCCTATGGTGTAATGCTCCACATAACAAAAATCTTGAACTTATAGTTTTTAATGATTGTCAAAAACATATTTTCTTTGCGAGATATTAGTTACGAGATATCTTTTGAGGTGAGACCTTTGTGAGGGTTGTCTTGAGGCCAGGACTTTAAAATTCGAGCTAAATCCTAATAACCCCTATAAAATTCAAGGATTGTGCTTAATGCACTCACTGTCATAACTCAATGAACAATCAATTTTATGTGATCTTCATTAATTCAATGATCAAAATATAATATTCAAAGCTACTCAACATTAACAACATTATTATTTGACTGTTTGGAGAAACTCTATTAAAAGAAACATTACTTGCATAATTAATGCATTTATATAGATTTTGTATGTGTTCCTCAATCCAATCGTTTTAAGCAATTTCATTCGTTAATTGTATATTGTCCTAATAATCATGATATCTCACTAAATTCTTTTTTCATCGCTGATAGTATTTTGTGTGGCTTAACTTATAAACTATGCACTTGTTCTATCAATTTTTCTTCTTCTTTGTTTAATCTTTCTGGGTAAGCATGTGCTTTAGATGTACTCTCATATTATTGTGTTGCCCTCATACTATGTCAATTTTTTTTTACAGTAATTAATTCTCTTTGCTCTTTCAATGGGAATGGACAACCAATATGCTTTAATGACAATCTACACATTCATTTATTCACCCAACCCCTCTTGTGTTGGTTTTCTCAGTAATGACCCTCTATCACAACTAAGAAATACAAGGGATTTGGGTCGCTTGTTCAGTTTATCAGAAGATTTTATGATTACTACGTAACTCAAGCTCCTACCAATCGCACTAGCTCATTGGACTAATTCTTCTCTAGAATTGAACATTATGTCCTTCTCAAAGTGACCACCAACATACACTTCTACTTTTTTGCGGTCTCTTCATTTTCATTTTTGCCATCTTCACAAATAAGATCCAATGTTTCATAATTCTCAATTGAAAAGTCTTGCATATGACAGCAATCTACCTATAAATCATACCACAACACTCAAGTCTTTAATCTCTATCCCACTCTAAATCATATTTCAAAAAAATATATATTACAGTTCATGATACATAAAAGAGTATTGAGAAACTTGAAATTGAAATTAAAACTGCAAATTAACAACAAAATCATAAATAAACACAATTTAAATGAGACATGCTTCAAGTCTCTTGAATTGATAAAGAGCTATGAAATTTTAATATCTATACTACATTAAAAGGGAAAAATATCCTTTGGTTAAACATTTATTTTCCGATTTTGCCCTCTTCTTTATTAAAAAAATCGTATTTTTAAAATTTGTGTTTTTTTTATTTTAAAAATTGTGCTCTCATATAGACAAAGCTATCTAACTACATTAAACAAGTGTTCTCCTCATCGCTCGCAAACACGCATTTACACCGCAAAAATGAGTGACGAGCGTAGTATAACACTTAGGGGTTTGCGAGCGTTGTCACGTCGTGTCAATGTCGTGGCCGGAATAATATCGCTCGAAAATACTGTCGCGGCTGGCCGTAGGGGCGGAGCCCCGTGCCTATCCCTAGTATAATATCTATTTATAGTATATTTAGCTGCGGACAAAGATATTTCTCAACCCTTTATGCAACCGAGGGTCCAAAATAATTAATAAAAATTTGTGTAATTTTAGTTTAATTTAATTGTGAAAGTTTATATAAAGAGCACAGACTATTTGGGGAAAAAATAGGTGTTTTTTTAACCCCTTACAATTCTTGCAGAAAAATTAAAGGAAAAAAGAGAGTTGAAATTGGGAAGAAATTTGAAAGAGCCAAATAATTTGAAAGAAGTCATATAGCAAGAATGAGATAAAAGGTCTGTTTGACTAAGCTGTGGCGGTGCAGGAAGCAATGGTGGGAAACAGTGGTGCAGGAATCAGCTGTTTTGCAGTGGTGAAAAAATTTATGAAACTGTTTGGAAAACTGTATTTGCATTGATGTATGAACAGTGGTGCAGAATTAAACAGTATAGTAATAATTAAACAACCCGAAGAATTTACGAAATCTAAAAATAAATAAACAATTTGCTCGATATTAATTTTATTTAATTAAAAAAAATTAAAATTGACGGGGTTCCCCAAAATATGTTCGTAGGAGCTCGACTCGAGTGACCCGCTCCGCTCGACTCACGTATGCGCGCTCGACTCGATCACGAGGTAAGACGATTCATTTTTGACCAATTTACGAACGCCTCGAGTGACCTACAACAAAAATTATTAAACATTAAAACATTAATTAATTATTGTATATAAGTTTTATTTATTAAATGATGTGGGTCTCCTAGAGATTTTCAAACTAAACATGCTCCGACTCGGGGTTACGGCGATCCGATTTTCAAGTCGGGCGTCCATCAACATTAATAATAAAATATTAATATATATTAATTAAAACGTTAATAAATAAATCATTTAATTATAAAATTTAGTTATGATTAAAATGTTAATACATGAATAAGTATTAATATTTTAATATTATAAAATTTAATTATTTACTTAAAATTAATATATTAAAACTTAATTATATAAATTAATATACCAATTAAAATTAATTATATTATTTACGTTAATAATATATTAATTTTGTCACTCTCATAATATATTATTAATTTATTAATTATATATATACATTAATTAATTTTATATATATTAAATATAATATATTAATTATATAATTTTAATATAATATATTAATTATATATATATATTATAAATTTAAATATTATTTTTTAAAAAAAATTGCAGCGCTGCAGCCTTTTTCAATGGCTGCAGCGCTGCTGCGGGCGGTGGCAAGAATCTTGCCACCGCCCGTATGCTTTTCCTGTTTGGCGGGGCGGCAGCAAAATCAGCGGCATATCGCTGTGCTGTCGCTCCGCCAAACAGGCCCAAAGGCTCCCTTTGGCACGGTGGTGGCAGTCGCATGGATTAAACCTTAATTCGTTAAGGATATCACCTAACAAACATCATCCGTTTGCACATAAAAGTGGATGAAGTTCCTTATGTGGCCGTTAACAAATGACAATTTAACCCTCATATTCATGACCGCCACCACCATGCCAAACAGAGCCAAAGTCACATGGTAGAAGAGAAGAAATTTCTACAAATGACAGATTAGATTACCATGCAGAATGACAGCAAATTTTTGATTTTGACAGTTGAGGTCTTCGTCTGCAGCTGGGGAAATTTTTTGTTCAGGACTCCGGACCATGGGCTTGGTCCGGACATAAATACTCCTGGCTGTGGGCCCCCCCTGAAAACACACTCCTCCAAAAAAAATTTTGTCAGCTTCCCTCCCCGTGACCTAGCTTTTCTCCGCCTCTTCCGCCGCCGTGCCTCCTTCTTCCTCAACTCTTGGCCGGAAAATGGGAGCCCTAGCTGCTTAAGCTTCGTTCACCCATCTCATCTCATTCCGGCACTGGAACTTGCAGTTTGTTCCGACGAGGAGCTGCCGAGCCCTAGGTTTTCTCCGCCTCATCGCATCTCCGCCTCTTTCTCTGCCGGAAATCACGACGTTGGAGGTCCGGCATTCCAACTGGAGGTCGCATGAATACATTTCTAACTGGAGGTCGTTGCAGCTAAAGTAGATCCTTCCACCACTCTAACTCGAGGTCGCATGAATACATTTCTAACAGAACCCACAAATTTCTGTTTTCTGCTGTGTTGACCGATGATTGCAGTCATTTTTAATATGTTTTTGCAGTTGTCTTAGCTTACAGTTGCCTTTTAATAAGATTTTGTATTTGTTTTTAAGTAAAGAATGCAGTCGTTTTTAGTACATAGAGCATCATTGGTCCAAAACATATAGAATCAATGTTCAAAATGCAAAAAAGTTTACAGATTTCTCCAATTGTGTTTTGCATACCACTCCAAGATCATTGTTGTATCCCTTTTGTTCTTATTCCTAAATTCAATCAGTCATGGAAAATTTATGTCATGGTAAGTATAATTGCTTACCTTTCTAGTAAATTGATTCTTTTCCAATATTTGTAGACTAGATACAAGAACAGAACCCACAAATTTCTGTTTTCTGCTGTGTTGGCCGATGATTGCAGTCGTTTTTAATATGTTTTTGCAGTTGTCTTAGCTTGCAGTTGCTTTTTAATAAGATTTTGCAGTTGTTTTTAAGTAAAGAATGCAGTCGTTTTTTATTACATAAATGCAGTTGAATTTAGTGACACTTTCTGATTTTATAGGTGAAGCATGCCCGGGAGCAAGTACTTGAGTTGTAGATGCGCTCCTAATACCTTCATAGCAAATGTGACCCCTCTCTTGAGTAGGTTGTCGGAGGAATCTATTGTATCACTTAGGGATGCCCGTCTCCTTCCCCTATTTCGAATGCCAACATACCCTCAAAACATACCAATGTTGTACATTCTTCTAAGGTTATACAACAGGGATAGGGAAGCCTTCCAGCTCGGGAATTACCTTGTGAAGATGACGGTCAACGAAGTGGCCCTTATATTAGGTCTCCCAAATGCGGGTTATCGCTTTACTTTCACAAGAACACCCCTCCTGGACATAACCCACAAACGCCTAACTGAAGAACTTCATGGAGCTGCAAATGAGGATTGGTCTCCCACCGTCGAGGGAGTCGAGGATAGAAGAATAAGTTTGCTGATAAATTATTTATTAGCTATGTTTTTTTCCCATTGAAGAGCTTGAAGGTTCCATCATGTATTACTAAGATAACATGTGTTCGTGAGTTCGTGAAATATAACTGGCCGCTCGCCATCCATGAGTTTCTTCATGTACAGTTTGATCAATTAAGTCGTGTCAGTGCTATCCGAAGTGCAGGTAGCAACATTGGTTCTCTGGAGGGCTGTGCTACATTATTGCTGGTATTTGATATTCTAACCAACATTATATTTATTGTATTATGCTTAATATTTCTCTGCTCTAATAATATTTTTTTTTGAAGGTGTGGTTGTACGAACATACAAGAATAGGTCCTCCGGTGCACGAATTAGCACGCCCTAGAATAAGTCGTTGGTCCCCCCTTCTTCGATACAGTGCCAAATTTTGCACTAAACTGCAGGAGAACCTGTTTCGCAAGAATTATGTATGTCCTTAAAAACAAAATATAATTATGTGCAAGTGCATGTGGTATTTATCTTTTAATCGTCAATTGTTCTCTGTAGGTCCACTATAAGTTTATGGATGTGTTAGATGAGGAGAAGACCCTACTGGCTGAGGAGGAAGATTGTTCCGATTTTGAGAATCCTCCGCTGAAGGAACAAAAAAGAAAAAGGATAGATTTTGCCGCCTTAGATGAGAGGTTAGGTTATGAGAGAAAGATGAAGGAGAAGAGGAGTAGGGGGAAGCAGGAGAAAAGTATGCTGAGAAAAGTCATTAAGCCTGATGAGGGTTGGATAGGGCTTGAAGATCGACTCAAGGCTTATATCAAATTTGAGGTTGATGGATTGAGGACCTTCTGTGAAGAACAGTTTAAAGCCTTAGAAGCACAGTTTAAGCCTTTTAGTTCAGCACCTTCACCCCCGCTTTCACAGGAGCACGTGCTTGTTACAAGCACACATCCGTCAAAGATCACTTCTACTCCAAAGCACGCTACTCTTCCAAAAACAAAACGCTCGTCTCCGATGATACTTAGAAGTAGCCCAAGGTTGGTCACAAAGGGTATTAAACGTACACGGGCAGTTATCATTTCTGGTACACAGCCCGACTATCCTGGGAGATTATTTCTAACAGATAGTGCTAGAAAAAGTGTTGATTTTGTCCTTAACACATTTACAGACAGGTATTTTCTTCTATTTTATTTACAATCAGAACAATATTATCATTAATCGATGCTCATGTTTTTGCCTTTCCTTCTCTTTTGCATGTTTAAATAAGAGTTTCATATTTTGCTCCAAGCAAATAGTGCTAATTAAATGAAAATTTTATTCTTAGCAGGGATATGTTAATTTTTCAAAGCGGAAACATTACGATGTGCCGAGAGGAATTAGATATTCTTTTGGGTCAAGGATGGATTCAAGACAACCATTTGAACGCGTACTCTGTTGTCCTTGGAGCCAAGAAAAAAAAAATTCCAAAAAGTGTTAGAAATTTTCTCTATGTGTCTTCCAATCACGAGGTATGTTACTTGAACATTAACATTTTTTGTGAAATAATTTCAATCAAATTAATGTGTTTCACTACGCAGTACTATAGAAGATGTAAAGCTAAAAACTATACCAGACTTATTAGTCACATCACTCCCGAGGCGGTTAATTCTGCTGAGATAATTCTTATGCCTTGCCACCTTGGTAGCCACTGGGCATTGCTGGTATGTTGGATAAAGGAGAAACGTTGGGAGTACTATGATTCGATGCCGAGCAGCCTTCATCGGGCCGGGGTGCGTGACAACGTATGTGCAAAGATTTGACTTTATATTGAACATCGAACATTATGTTTGTTGTGGTTAATTAATTTTATATTGTCATATGTACTGCAGCTAAAGGCCCTAGTTGATGATGTTTCGACTACATTTCCAGCAGGATTTGCTAAGTGGCCGCTAGAGGACGCCGTTGGCTTGCCAAAGCAGGACAATACATGGGATTGTGGAGTGTTCCTTATAAAATACATGGAAGTGGTTTCATCAACAACAAGTATATCATGGGGAGATCATCAGAAATGGCAAGACGACATGCCACGATTTCGCGCCGAGATCGCGGCCGATATTTGTAAAACATTTTCTAGTGCTATTTCAGAGAGGATATCTAGACATAATAGCTCTCCGGACATCGTAAAAGACAATTCTTGCTCCAACGATAGCTCTGACTTAATCATAAAAGACAATGCATAATATCTTTTCATAACCGCCAAAATTTTGGACCTTGTTATGGTTAGCATAATTACAAAGAATGTGCGGTTTTGAGATCAGTGTTTTAGTATCTTTTCAGTTTCTGCTATGCATGAATTTTTTGGTTTAGTTAATCGTAAAAGACAATTTTGGTTTAGTGTAATATAATTAAGTTCTTTGCTATGCATGAATTTTTACTGATAAACTGAAGAGTACTTCGCTTTTTCGAAATTATATCTGGTAATAGGGGGTTCATTTATCAACTGCTTTATATGTTCTCTCCCAATGACCTCATTTAATATGGATTGCACAGTAAAACACATGGGAATCATCGTGTTCAAGTAATGTGAACTTGATTTTGTTGATACTTATTTCTATGTGGCTAAGCTGACATCTGTTTGACTATATCTTTTGATTCTACTAATTCTTGGACTGTATTAATTAAATGTAAACAAAAAGCCTTCTTACATGGTGATTTAAAGGAGATGATCAAAAGTCCGTTTATGAGATTAATTAGTCTTTTCAGGCTTAGTTTTAGAAGTTTACTGGTGTTGCTTACTCATTTTATTTCTCCCAAAGATAATCAAATTACCTAAACATAAAAGAGAGTGTTATCCACAAATTGGAATTGTGAAATATTAACAAATTTTTGAAATCAATACAAATTGCACCCCTCTCTATTACCCAAGAGTGATGTGCTTATGCTATGAGCAAGGTGCGGTTTTTGAAATCAATACCTATCACAATTAGTATGTTTAGGTAAAAGTCGCGGTTTTAATTAATAAAATGCGGTTTCCATTGTTTTTCAAAGCTAAATTACGCCACACACATACATTATGGCTTAAAGACATCAGGAATTCCAGGGAAATCAAAAGCTAAGTTTACATAAAAGTCATCATTAAATTCGCTTGGTGCATCAGTTGGCAATGTAGTTGGGGTATTTGTTTTTGTTGTGTCCTGCTCTTCAGCTGAAATGTCGAAAAAGTTGAACTCCTGCACTGTTTCTTCTACAATTATCTTCTTCTTGACTGTGGTTTTCTTCCCTGTAGAAAAAAAAACAAGTTAGTGAAAAATGACATAAATCAAGAGTACAATTAAAAGATGGAGGGTCTAACTTTGTTTTTTTGCTCCTAACTCCCACTGTCCCTTCAACCTTGCATTTGAAATTCCTTTGGGTTTCTTTTTTGCAGGGTCTTTCACCGATGAAATATTCTTGTCGTTCTCATCACTAAAACCTCTCTTCCGCATTTCCTCCGCCTCAACTATATCATCGGCTTGCTGTGCTAAAACATGCAAGCCTCCCAAAATATGCGTCTTTGCTGCTGTACAGTTCTCCACTCGGTGGGCAAGGTCATAAGAGAAACGCATTAAATGATTTCTAAATATCAAATTGGAGTCGCAATCGACAATATTTGAGGTATTTGGTAGGTATATGCCCCTTTTAGCATTATGACAGAACCGTCTAAGCAGATATTTGCTAGGAATTCCCCTTGCATTTTTCATATTATAAACCCTCAGAATATGTTTGCATAATATGCCTTTAGTCTCAAAACCTCTACATGAACAATCAGTTTCATTGTTCTCGGAATTGTAGTTAACAAACCATCGTTTGTTATCCTCACTACCATCACAGTGCTTTGTAATATATACGAACTGATTTTCATCATGTCTTATTTCATCCACAATGCATACACCAACTGCTCCCTCCATGAACACTTTTTCAAAAATACCAAACATTTTACGGGTGTAAAACTTAGAGACATGTTTAAGGATCACACAAGTTCTATAATTTAAACTTACCTTTCCTTGTTTGCCTCTAAAATCTTCGTCACGTTCTCCTTTTCGCCAAGACCCCACCAATTTCTCCAATCCCATAAAACATTCCACCAGTGTACTAGTAGCCTTCGAACAACCATGCAATCCATTATTTGCAGATTCACTTCGTTGTGTTGACAATATACCGAGGTCTAAAACATCCTTGTTGAATGCTGTAGACCACTTCCTCCTTACTTTATGTAAGTCCTCCAACCATCTATTTCCTTTCAAGTTTCCTGTACTAATCATCTCATTCCAATAATTGTCAAACTCAAACTCATTGTCGCACTTACTCAAGCATTTATAAAAAATCCCGCGAACACTTTTCTCAATATTGAAGCATGGGACTTTTGAAGGCGCTTTCTTGGATATATGCCATTGACATAACCGGTGACGAGTCCTTGTAAAAACTCTTTCAATAGCGACAGCCATGGCCTGATCTTGGTCCGTGAATATAGTTGTTGGTTGTTTGCCCCCAACAAATTTTAGAAATGTACTGAAGAGCCAACAAAATGTATCAATAGTCTCCTCAGAAATAAAAGCTCCACCGACAAATACATTCTGCCAGTGATTGTTGACGGCGATGAATGGTGCACAAGCCAAGTTATACTTATTCAATCTGAATGTTGTGTCAAAAATAATTACGTCGCCGTAGCAGTCATAATCAATCTTGCTGTGTCCGTCCATCCAAAAGAAGCTGGTCAACCTATTCAACTCATCGGTTTGAATATCATATGAGAACATGTTGTCCTCTAACTGTTTCTCTTGTAGTATCTTCAACAAACTAAGAGCGTCACCACTTTCTATTAGTGCCCTCTTTTCGCGGTGCACAAAGTTGTAGGCATCTGATTTAGTGAAACCAACATTCTCAATCCCACCAACTTGGTTAGATAGAAAGTTGTAAGCATGAACTGTCCTAACTCCGGCATCTGCCAAGTTCTTAATAAGGTCACCCTGCATTTTAGAAATGCTGCGATGAGATCTTAGAAGGAGTTGCTCGTTCTCCATCGCTAACGGGTGATTGTGTTCCTCAATGAACTTTGTTGCTGTCCAATTCCTACCATCTCTATCAGTGGTAAAAAAAAATACGGGCTGGGCAACCCGTGCGTGTTTCTAATTTACGATACTTTTTTGGGGAGGGTCTCACCTTCCTCAATCCAGCTTTAGCGCAGGTAAACTCTCGACATTTAACAATCCTAGTGTGTGTCCAGTAGCTCAAATGTTCTTTCCGAACACTAAACCCCATGCTGTGGGCATACTCACAATACATACGATACGCCTCGTCTTCTGTATGCACAATTGGGAAAACAACCGGCTGTCTGTCGACCTAATAAAACAAAATAAATGTTGAGTTTATTCAGAGACTGAAAAGAAACTGCAAATAAATGTATAAAAACAGTTGCATTGAATTGCAGTTGTATTTCTTATTAAAAATGCAGTTGAAAACAGAAACTAAAAGTTGTCTTCTCCTATTGGGATTAGAAATATTCAAACCAACATTGTAACTTACAGCACAAGATAAAAAAACAACTAACAGTGGACATTACCACGTGATCATTGTTGGATGAGTCTTGCATATTGGTTGCTCCATCAACTGACATTTCCGAGTAAATACAATGCCTAAAAACAATGGTCATGAGCTAAGAAAACTATACAAGGAATTTGTAGGGTGTCTAGTGAGACTTCCTCATGCACTCACCGATCTATCTTCCTGCAGGCCTAAGCTTTGCCGAGTATCGGCAGCTCCTCGTCGGAACAAACTGCAAGTTCCAGTGCCGGAATGAGATGAGATGGGTGAACGAAGCTTAAGCAGCTAGGGCTCCCATTTTCCGGCCAAGAGTTGAGGAAGAAGGAGGCACGGCGGCGGAAGAGGCGGAGAAAAGCTAGGTCACAGGGAGGGAAGCTGACAAAATTTTTTTTGGAGGAGTGTGTTTTCAGGGGGGGCCCACAGCCAGGAGTATTTATGTCCGGACCAAGCCCATGGTCCGGAGTCCTGAACAAAAAATGAAAATTTTTTGTTCAGGACTCCGGACCATGGGCTTGGTCCGGACATAAATACTCCTGGCTGTGGGCCCCCCCTGAAAACACACTCCTCCAAAAAAAATTTTGTCAGCTTCCCTCCCCGTGACCTAGCTTTTCTCCGCCTCTTCCGCCGCCGTGCCTCCTTCTTCCTCAACTCTTGGCCGGAAAATGGGAGCCCTAGCTGCTTAAGCTTCGTTCACCCATCTCATCTCATTCCGGCACTGGAACTTGCAGTTTGTTCCGACGAGGAGCTGCCGAGCCCTAGGTTTTCTCCGCCTCATCGCATCTCCGCCTCTTTCTTTGCCGGAAATCACGGCGTTGGAGGTCCGGCATTCCAACTGGAGGTCGCATGAATACATTTCTAACTGGAGGTCGTTGCAGCTAAAGTAGATCCTTCCACCACTCTAACTCGAGGTCGCATGAATACATTTCTAACAGAACCCACAAATTTCTGTTTTCTGCTGTGTTGACCGATGATTGCAGTCGTTTTTAATATGTTTTTGCAGTTGTCTTAGCTTACAGTTGCCTTTTAATAAGATTTTGCATTTGTTTTTAAGTAAAGAATGCAGTCGTTTTTAGTACATAGAGCATCATTGGTCCAAAACATATAGAATCAATGTTCAAAATGCAAAAAAGTTTACAGATTTCTCCAATTGTATTTTGCATACCACTCCAAGATCATTGTTGTATCCCTTTTGTTCTTATTCCTAAATTCAATCAGTCATGAAAAATTTATGTCATGGTAAGTATAATTGCTTACCTATCTAGTAAATTGATTCTTTTCCAACATTTGTAGACTAGATACAAGAACAGAACCCACAAATTTCTGTTTTCTGCTGTGTTGGCCGATGATTGCAGTCGTTTTTAATATGTTTTTGCAGTTGTCTTAGCTTGCAGTTGCTTTTTAATAAGATTTTGCAGTTGTTTTTAAGTAAAGAATGCAGTCGTTTTTTATTACATAAATGCAGTTGAATTTAGTGACACTTTCTGATTTTATAGGTGAAGCATGCCCGGGAGAAAGTACTTGAGTTGTAGATGCGCTCCTAATACCTTCATAGCAAATGTGACCCCTCTCTTGAGTAGGTTGTCGGAGGAATCTATTGTATCACTTAGGGATGCCCGTCTCCTTCCCCTATTTCGAATGCCAACATACCCTCAAAACATACCAATGTTGTACATTCTTCTAAGGTTATACAACAGGGATAGGGAAGCCTTCCAGCTCGGGAATTACCTTGTGAAGATGACGGTCAACGAAGTGGCCCTTATATTAGGTCTCCCAAATGCGGGTTATCGCTTTACTTTCACAAGAACACCCCTCCTGGACATAACCCACAAACGCCTAACTGAAGAACTTCATGGAGCTGCAAATGAGGATTGGTCTCCCACCGTCGAGGGAGTCGAGGATAGAAGAATAAGTTTGCTGATAAATTATTTATTAGCTATGTTTTTTTTCCCATTGAAGAGCTTGAAGGTTCCATCATGTATTACTAAGATAACATGTGTTCGTGAGTTCGTGAAATATAACTGGCCGCTCGCCATCCATGAGTTTCTTCATGTACAGTTTGATCAATTAAGTCGTGTCAGTGCTATCCGAAGTGCAGGTAGCAACATTGGTTCTCTGGAGGGTTGTGCTACATTATTGCTGGTATTTGATATTCTAACCAACATTATATTTATTGTATTATGCTTAATATTTCTTTGCTCTAATAATATTTTTTTTTTGAAGGTGTGGTTGTACGAACATACAAGAATAGGTCCTCCGGTGTACGAATTAGCACGCCCTAGAATAAGTCGTTGGTCCCCCTTCTTCGATACAGTGCCAAATTTTGCACTAAACTGCAGGAGAACCTGTTTCGCAAGAATTATGTATGTCCTTAAAAACAAAATATAATTATGTGCAAGTGCATGTGGTATTTATCTTTTAATCGTCAATTGTTCTCTGTAGGTCCACTATAAGTTTATGGATGTGTTAGATGAGGAGAAGACCCTACTGGCTGAGGAGGAAGATTGTTCCGATTTTGAGAATCCTCCGCTGAAGGAACAAAAAAGAAAAAGGATAGATTTTGCCGCCTTAGATGAGAGGTTAGGTTATGAGAGAAAGATGAAGGAGAAGAGGAGTAGGGGAAGCAGGAGAAAAGTATGCTGAGAAAAGTCATTAAGCCTGATGAGGGTTGGATAGGGCTTGAAGATCGACTCAAGGCTTATATCAAATTTGAGGTTGATGGATTGAGGACCTTCTGTGAAGAACGGTTTAAAGCCTTAGAAGCACAGTTTAAGCCTTTTAGTTCAGCACCTTCACCCCCGCTTTCACAGGAGCACGTGCTTGTTACAAGCACACATCCGTCAAAGATCACTTCTACTCCAAAGCACGCTACTCTTCCAAAAACAAAACGCTCGTCTCCGATGATACTTAGAAGTAGCCCAAGGTTGGTCACAAAGGGTATTAAACGTACACAGGCAGTTATCATTTCTGGTACACAGCCCGACTATCCTGGGAGATTATTTCTAACAGATAGTGCTAGAAAAAATGTTGATTTTGTCCTTAACACATTTACAGACAGGTATTTTCTTCTATTTTATTTACAATCAGAACAATATTATCATTAATCGATGCTCATGTTTTTGCCTTTCCTTCTCTTTTGCATGTTTAAATAAGAGTTTCATATTTTGCTCCAAGCAAATAGTGCTAATTAAATGAAAATTTTATTCTTAGCAGGGATATGTTAATTTTTCAAAGCGGAAACATTACGATGTGCCGAGAGGAATTAGATATTCTTTTGGGTCAAGGATGGATTCAAGACAACCATTTGAACGCGTACTCTGTTGTCCTTGGAGCCAAGAAAAAAAAATGCCAAAAAGTGTTAGAAATTTTCTCTATGTGTCTTCCAATCACGAGGTATGTTACTTGAACATTAACATTTTTTGTGAAATAATTTCAATCAAATTAATGTGTTTCACTACGCAGTACTATAGAAGATGTAAAGCTAAAAACTATACCAGACTTATTAGTCACATCACTCCCGAGGCGGTTAATTCTGCTGAGATAATTCTTATGCCTTGCCACCTTGGTAGCCACTGGGCATTGCTGGTATGTTGGATAAAGGAGAAACGTTGGGAGTACTATGATTCGATGCCGAGCAGCCTTCATCGGGCCGGGGTGCGTGACAACGTATGTGCAAAGATTTGACTTTATATTGAACATTGAACATTATGTTTGTTGTGGTTAATTAATTTTATATTGTCACATGTACTGCAGCTAAAGGCCCTAGTTGATGATGTTTCGACTACATTTCCAGCAGGATTTGTTAAGTGGCCGCTAGAGGACGCCGTTGGCTTGCCAAAGCAGGACAATACATGGGATTGTGGAGTGTTCCTTATAAAATACATGGAAGTGGTTTCATCAACAACAAGTATATCATGGGGAGATCATCAGAAATGGCAAGACGACATGCCACGATTTCGCGCCGAGATCGCGGCCGATATTTGTAAAACATTTTCTAGTGCTATTTCAGAGAGGATATCTAGACATAATAGCTCTCCGGACATCGTAAAAGACAATTCTTGCTCCAACGATAGCTCTGACTTAATCATAAAAGACAATGTATAATATCTTTTCATAACCGCCAAAATTTTGGACCTTGTTATGGTTAGCATAATTACAAGGAATGTGCGGTTTTGAGATCAGTGTTTTAGTATCTTTTCAGTTTCTGCTATGCATGAATTTTTTGGTTTAGTTAATCGTAAAAGACAATTTTGGTTTAGTGTAATATAATTAAGTTCTTTGCTATGCATGAATTTTTACTGATAAACTGAATAGTACTTCGCTTTTTCGAAATTATATCTGGTAATAGGGGGTTCATTTATCAACTGCTTTATATGTTCTCTCCCAATGACCTCATTTAATATGGATTGCACAGTAAAACACATGGGAATCATCGTGTTCAAGTAATGTGAACTTGATTTTGTTGATACTTATTTCTATGTGGCTAAGCTGACATCTGTTTGACTATATCTTTTGATTCTACTAATTCTTGGACTGTATTAATTAAATGTAAACAAAAAGCCTTCTTACATGGTGATTTAAAGGAGATGATCAAAAGTCCGTTTATGAGATTAATTAGTCTTTTCAGGCTTAGTTTTAGAAGTTTACTGGTGTTGCTTACTCATTTTATTTCTCCCAAAGATAATCAAATTACCTAAACATAAAAGAGAGTGTTATCCACAAATTGGAATTGTGAAATATTAACAAATTTTTGAAATCAATACAAATTGCACCCCTCTCTATTACCCAAGAGTGATGTGCTTATGCTATGAGCAAGGTGCGGTTTTTGAAATCAATACCTATCACAATTAGTATGTTTAGGTAAAAGTCGCGGTTTTAATTAATAAAATGCGGTTTCCATTGTTTTTCAAAGCTAAATTACGCCACACACATACATTACGGCTTAAAGACATCAGGAATTCCAGGGAAATCAAAAGCTAAGTTTACATAAAAGTCATCATTAAATTCGCTTGGTGCATCAGTTGGCAATGTAGTTGGGGTATTTGTTTTTGTTGTGTCCTGCTCTTCAGCTGAAATGTCGAAAAAGTTGAACTCCTGCACTGTTTCTTCTACAATTATCTTCTTCTTGACTGTGGTTTTCTTCCCTGTAGAAAAAAAAACAAGTTAGTGAAAAATGACATAAATCAAGAGTACAATTAAAAGATGGAGGGTCTAACTTTGTTTTTTTGCTCCTAACTCCCACTGTCCCTTCAACCTTGCATTTGAAATTCCTTTGGGTTTCTTTTTTGCAGGGTCTTTCACCGATGAAATATTCTTGTCGTTCTCATCACTAAAACCTCTCTTCCGCATTTCCTCCGCCTCAACTATATCATCGGCTTGCTGTGCTAAAACATGCAAGCCTCCCAAAATATGCGTCTTTGCTGCTGTACAGTTCTCCACTCGGTGGGCAAGGTCATAAGAGAAACGCATTAAATGATTTCTAAATATCAAATTGGAGTCGCAATCGACAATATTTGAGGTATTTGGTAGGTATATGCCCCTTTTAGCATTATGACAGAACCGTCTAAGCAGATATTTGCTAGGAATTCCCCTTGCATTTTTCATATTATAAACCCTCAGAATATGTTTGCATAAAATGCTTTTAGTCTCAAAACCTCTACATGAACAATCAGTTTCATTGTTCTCGGAATTGTAGTTAACAAACCATCGTTTGTTATCCTCACTACCATCACAGTGCTTTGTAATATATACGAACTGATTTTCATCATGTCTTATTTCATCCACAATGCATACACCAACTGCTCCCTCCATGAACACTTTTTCAAAAATACCAAACATTTTACGGGTGTAAAACTTAGAGACATGTTTAAGGATCACACAAGTTCTATAATTTAAACTTACCTTTCCTTGTTTGCCTCTAAAATCTTCGTCACGTTCTCCTTTTCGCCAAGACCCCACCAATTTCTCCAATCCCATAAAACATTCCACCAGTGTACTAGTAGCCTTCGAACAACCATGTAATCCATTATTTGCAGATTCACTTCGTTGTGTTGACAATATACCGAGGTCTAAAACATCCTTGTTGAATGCTGTAGACCACTTCCTCCTTACTTTATGTAAGTCCTCCAACCATCTATTTCCTTTCAAGTTTCCTGTACTAATCATCTCATTCCAATAATTGTCAAACTCAAACTCATTGTCGCACTTACTCAAGCATTTATAAAAAATCCCGCGAACACTTTTCTCAATATTGAAGCATGGGACTTTTGAAGGCGCTTTCTTGGATATATGCCATTGACATAATCGGTGACGAGTCCTTGTAAAAACTCTTTCAATAGCGACAGCCATGGCCTGATCTTGGTCCGTGAATATGGTTGTTGGTTGTTTGCCCCCAACAAATTTTAGAAATGTACTGAAGAGCCAACAAAATGTATCAATAGTCTCCTCAGAAATAAAAGCTCCACCGACAAATACATTCTGCCAGTGATTGTTGACGGCGATGAATGGTGCACAAGCCAAGTTATACTTATTCAATCTGAATGTTGTGTCAAAAATAATTACGTCGCCGTAGCAGTCATAATCAATCTTGCTGTGTCCGTCCATCCAAAAGAAGCTGGTCAACCTATTCAACTCATCGGTTTGAATATCATATGAGAACATGTTGTCCTCTAACTGTTTCTCTTGTAGTATCTTCAACAAACTAAGAGCGTCACCACTTTCTATTAGTGCCCTCTTTTCGCGGTGCACAAAGTTGTAGGCATCTGATTTAGTGAAACCAACATTCTCAATCCCACCAACTTGGTTAGATAGAAAGTTGTAAGCATGAACTGTCCTAACTCCGGCATCTGCCAAGTTCTTAATAAGGTCACCCTGCATTTTAGAAATGCTGCGATGAGATCTTAGAAGGTGTTGCTCGTTCTCCATCGCTAACGGGTGATTGTGTTCCTCAATGAACTTTGTTGCTGTCCAATTCCTACCATCTCTATCAGTGGTAAAAAAAATACGGGCTGGGCAACCCGTGCGTGTTTCTAATTTACGATACTTTTTTGGGGAGGGTCTCACCTTCCTCAATCCAGCTTTAGCGCAGGTAAACTCTCGACATTTAACAATCTTAGTGTGTGTCCAGTAGCTCAAATATTCTTTCCGAACACTAAACCCCATGCTGTGGGCATACTCACAATACATACGATACACCTCGTCTTCTGTATGCACAATTGGGAAAACAACCGGCTGTCTGTCGACCTAATAAAACAAAATAAATGTTGAGTTTATTCAGAGACTGAAAAGAAACTGCAAATAAATGTATAAAAACAGTTGCATTGAATTGCAGTTGTATTTCTTATTAAAAATGCAGTTGAAAACAGAAACTAAAAGTTGTCTTCTCCTATTGGGATTAGAAATATTCAAACCAACATTGTAACTTACAGCACAAGATAAAAAAACAACTAACAGTGGACATTACCACGTGATCATTGTTGGATGAGTCTTGCATATTGGTTGCTCCATCAACTGACATTTCCGAGTAAATACAATGCCTAAAAACAATGGTCATGAGCTAAGAAAACTATACAAGGAATTTGTAGGGTGTCTAGTGAGACTTCCTCATGCACTCACCGATCTATCTTCCTGCAGGCCTAAGCTTTGCCGAGTATCGGCAGCTCCTCGTCGGAACAAACTGCAAGTTCCAGTGCCGGAATGAGATGAGATGGGTGAACGAAGCTTAAGCAGCTAGGGCTCCCATTTTCCGGCCAAGAGTTGAGGAAGAAGGAGGCACGGCGGCGGAAGAGGCGGAGAAAAGCTAGGTCACGGTGGAGGGAAGCTGACAAAATTTTTTTTGGAGGAGTGTGTTTTCAGGGGGGGCCCACAGCCAGGAGTATTTATGTCCGGACCAAGCCCATGGTCCGGAGTCCTGAACAAAAAATTTTCCCTGCAGCTGGCAAGCACAAGGATATCCGTGAGTCGGGAAGAGTTTTCGAAAAAAAATTAGTGTTTTTTTCCTCTTTGAATTTTTGGGTTGCGGATAGCTTAAATCAGGCTAAATATATTTAGTGTATTAATTGCATTTCAACAACAATAACAACACTCAAGCCTTTATCCCACTATAATGGGGTCAGCTATATGGAACATTTATCACCATGGGGCACAACGGCGACAAAGGATTCATATACCCGAGCCCACTATAGTGCGATAAAGGCTTAAGTGTTGTTGTAATTGCATTTCACATAATTATTTGCGTGAAGCACTACACTAGTACATAACATAGGATTAAAAAAATTGCATGTGATGTTCAATCAACATCCTAAACCCTAACATTTTTATAAAAAAACTATAATTTGGTACGATCCCGGGGGCGGTGACTTTGGTCGGTCTGATAGAGAGCGGGAGAGGGAGGGAAGGTAGAGAGAGCGGGGGTTAGGGTTAGAGAGGAGGAGGGGGAAAACACAATTCTATTCCAGGATGAAAAACAACACAAGTCTTACACCTCCTTTTATAGTGATGTGGCGCGATCATAAAAAGGAAAAACTTTAAAATAGGAAGTACGGAAATACTTAAATTGATACACGCAAACAAAGCAACAAATTAACGTCATAAGCAAATCGGGTAACAAATTAATTAATTCTTCGCTGCGGGAGTTGTGGGCCCATCCGCTATACGCGCCAGGCGTGTGTAAACTTTCCAAGGTGGCTCTTCGTCGTGCAACTCCGTAACAATGCCGCCATCTGGAAAATGTGTCTTGTCCTCAAGGCAGAAATCTGGAAACTGGCGGCGGAAATCATCCAGGGGCAACCACGTTGCGTTCGAGTCTGGCCGGCCGATCCATGCCACAAGGACTTCTTCCGATGTGCGGTCTCCTGGGGTGTGACACCTCTGATCGAGGACTGAGGCGAGGTAGTAGGGTGCCTCCCCTGCAAGGTCGAGGTCGGCTAGAATGTGATCTGTGGGAGTGTGGTCGCCCACAACACGTCGTAGCTGGGAGACATGGAAAATCGAATGAATGCGGCTCCTGGCTGGAAGGCGAAGACGGTAAGCGACCGCCCCATACGGGCGAGGACTTCGAAAGACCTGAAGAAACGAGGATCCAGTTTCGGCCAGGGCCGACGGGCCACCGAAAGCTGTCGGTAGGGGTGGAGTTTGACGAACACCCTCTCGCTAACCTCAACAGAGAGGTCTCAGCATTTCTTATTAGCAAAGGAGACCATCTTTTGTTGGGCCCGCCGTAAGTAGTTTTTCAAATGATCCAGGATGGTACCTCTATCACGGAGAGCGGTGGCCAAGCTTTCCGCCTGGCACTCCCCTGGAAGGTGGCGGACGATCGACGGAGGAGGGCGGCCGTAAACGGCCTCGAATGGGGTTGTGCCGGCTGCCTAATGGTAGGTGGTGTTGTACGAGTATTTGGCCCAACCGAGCCACTTGGCCTAACTGCGAGGTTGCTCCCCCACGAAGCAGCGGAGGTACGTCTCCAAACACCGGTTGAGGACCTCTGATTGGTCGTCCGTCTGTGGGTGGTAGGTTGTGCTCATGCGAAGACGGGTGCCCTGTAAGCGGAACAGCGTGGTACAGAATGTACTAAGGAAGAGCGGATCGCGGTCGCTGACGATCGACCGAGGAATCCCATGGAGGCGTACGACCCCCTGGACGAAACTATCGGCGACTGTGACCGCCGTGTATGGGTGGCGCGGGGGAATAAAATGAGCATACTTTGAGAGTCGGTCCACTACAACCAGGATGTTGTCGTGCCCTTGTGATCGGGGTAGCCGTATGATGAAATCCATGACGACATTGTCCCAAATGTGATCTGGAATCGGAAGGGGCTGAAGCAGGCCAGTGGGAAACATGGCCTCGTACTTGGCTTTCTGCCAGGTGAGGCAGGAGGACACAAAGGCCTTGACCTGTCGGAACATATAAGGCCAATATAGTGAGGCGGAAAGCCGTCGGTACGTCCGGTAAGCTCCGGCGTGTCCCCCGTAAGTGTTGTATGGAACTCGTTCAACAACAGTAGAATACTCGGGGAGGAGGGGGCGAGCACGAGGCGACCCTTATAGAGTAAGCGGCTATCAACCAAGGAGTATGGTTGGTGGCTTGTGGCATCCGCGAGAAGTGCTATCTGTATCTTATTGAGTGTCGGGTCGGCTTCTACTTCCCGTTAGAGGGTATCCGCATCTTCCCACACCGGTCGGGAAATGGTTGTGAGGATGAGGTTGGGCATCGATCACGCAATTGGTCTTCCCTGGTCGGAACTCGATGTTGAAGTCATAGCCGAGGAGCTTGGCGACCCATACTTGTTGAGCGGGTGTAGAGATCTTCTGTTGTAGGAGGTAGCGAAGGCTGGGTTGGTCGGTGCGGACCACGAACCGCCGGCCTAGGAGGTAAGGATGCCAATGTTGCATAGCGAGGACGAGGCCCATGCGCTCGTTCTCATAAGCCGAACGGCTACGGATTGTGTATGAAAAGGCGCAGCTGAAATTGGCCACCGGGCGACCGGCCTGCATAAAAATGGCTCCAACACCGACGCCTGATGCGTCGCATTCTACGAGGAAGGGCTGTGAAAAATCCAGCATAGCTAACACCGTAGCTCGAACTAAGGCTTGTTGTAGCGCGGTAAAAGCGGAGGAAGACGCAGCCGACCACTCGAAGGGCCCTTCGGCCGACTTTTTCAGAAGTTGGGTGAGGGGTCGGGCCAACGTGTCGTACCCTTGAATGAACCGGCGGTAGTACCCTATTAGTCCCAAGAATCCACGGACATTGCGGAGTGACGATGGTGTTGGCCACTGGAGGGCCGCCTCGATCTTGTCGCTATCTATGACAACTCCTGTTGTCGAGATGGTGTGTCCCAAGTAGCACACCTCTGGAACCCCAAAGGAACACTTCGTTGGGTGGATCTTGAGGTGGTGGCGTTGTAGAGTTGCCAATGTCTGTCGAACGTGCTGGAACTGCTCCTGCCAAGAAGAACTATAGACCAATATGTCATCAAAAAAATGAGAATGTGCTGACGAAGTACCGGGCGAAATATAGCGTTCATCGTGGCTTGAAAGGTCGTCGTTGCGTTGGTCAGGCCGAAAGACATAACCAGGAACGCATAGTGGTTGTCATGGGTCCGGAAGGCTGTCTTGGCTACATCGGTCGACCGGACGCGAATCTGGTGGTAGCCGACACGGAGGTCGAGCTTGGTGAAGACGGTCACGCCATGAAGCTTATCCAAAAGCTCATAAATCACCGGAATCGGGTACTTGTCTGGAACAGTGACTTTATTGAGCTCCCGATAGTCTACGCAGAAACGCCAACTGCCATCTTTTTTGCGGACCAACAGGACAGGGCTGGAGAAGGGGCTGGCACTGGGGAGGATGAGGCCCCCCATCAACATGTCTCGGACCAGTCTTTCGATCTCGTCCTTTTATAGGTGCTCGTAGCGGTATGGACAGACCGAGACTGCCATCACGCCCGGCTGAAGAGGTATGGCATGATCGTGCGGCTGAGCTGGTGGCAGCTCGGTTGGTGGGGCAAAGATTGAGAGGACTTAGCGCTACCAACTGCACCAAAAGACCGGCCTGAAGGTCAAAGGCGCATACTAATCTTTATATCAAGATTTTGACCGGGGACGGGGCAGCCAGTTAAGCCATTACCGCATAGCGCCGCAACGCGGGGGCGATTCCGGACCGCAGCCCCAACAATCCCCCCCCCCCCCCGGAAACGATCCCGGGGTTTCGAACCCGTACCCCGCATCTCCACCATTTGAGAGGACTTAGCGCTACCAACTGCACCAAAAGACCGGCCTAAAGGTCAAATGCGCATACTAATCTTTATATCAAGATTTTTACCGGGGACGGGGCAGCCAATTAAGCCATTACCGCATAGCGCCGCAACGCGGGGGCGATTCCGGACCGCAGCCCCAACAAAGATGTCTGCAAACTCTGACAGGAGGGCCTGAAGGTCCGGGGGCAGTGATGAGACTGGTGCAGCGGCGTCCGAGATGGGCCACAGCAGGGCCAAAAATCGACGTCCGCAGTCCGCTGAATGGCATGGGCGGAGACCGGGGAGCGAAGAAGAGCGGCGTCTCCCACAAGGCAGCACTCTCGATCGTCCTGGAGGAACCAAATCGCAATAGAGCTCCAGTTGACTCGCAAGTCGTCGAGCGTGCAGAGCCACGCTACTCCCAAAATGGCGTTGATCCCGCCAAGGCCGAAGACGTAGAAATCTGTCATTATCGAGTAGGGCCCCACTGAGAGCGAAACGGCCGGACAACGAACCTGGATTGAGCGGCGACGACCATCGCCCAGACAAACTGTGAAATCTGGAGAAGGTTCTGTCGGAAGACGTAGTTGCTGGCCCAGATGAGATGAAAAAAAATTATGGCTCGCTCCACCGTCCACCATGATGACTATGTGGTGGTCGCCCAACTTGCCTGCCAACTTCATGGTTTGGGGGCCCGAAATGCCGCCTACGGAAAAACAAGGAAGCTTCAAGTGGTGAAGGTCTGCGTCACCGGCGCCCTCGGTGGTGTCCTCGACAGTGATCTCGAGATCTTCAAAATCAGCTAAAGTGATCTCTGGCTCGAAGTCGCCAATGATGATATGGAACTCTGTGAGAACCCGCCCGCCCATATCACATCTCAAAACCCAGGTGTTGAGATGAAGGGTGGCTGGGTACATAAACACGGAGGAGCGAGCGCTGCGAGCGATGTGGGACTAATCCCAACCACAGGACCACGGGGATATTCCGCCACAGGGGGCCCACCGGGGTCAACACCCAGACCAGGAACGCAATGGGGAAAACCACGGGGTCGGTCCCACACACACGTGTCCTGCTGGCAAATTACTCCAACACACCGTGCAGACGTGGGTCGGAGAGTAGGGTTGGCGGGAGCGGAAACAGAGCCCCTTGCGGCGTAGATCATCAAACTCGCGGTTGGAGATTCGTTGTGGTGGGGACATGCGCCCTGGCCGGGCGGCCGGGCGGGGGCCGAGGACCTTGGGTTTCTGGAATAGTGGTTTTCCAAGCCCGGCCGCTTGGCGGAAGCCCACCGGGAATCTGTGGTGGCCGAGGAGACAAATCTGCGTCCACAAGGCGGGTCATGTCGAGGGCCTCGGAAACTGTCTGGGGGTGGTGGGTGCAGAGTCGGGACTGTAGGTTAGGGCGAAGGCCCTGCATGAAGAAGCCAAGATAGTGGTCTGGTGGTAGGCCCGGAACATGAGTGACGAGGGCCACGAACTCATCGATGTAGTCCTCCATCGTACCGGATTGCCGTACCCCGCATAATCTTTCGATGGCGGAGCCGGAATAACGGGTGTCGTAGCGGCGAATCATTTCCTGCTTGATTTCCGGCCCAGTGGAGGGCGGAGCCGTCGAGTCCTACGACGACTGTAGAGACCTTGTTCTGCTCGGGATGTGGTGGAGATCGCAGTATTGTTCCGCCTTGGCGATCCACCCAATCGGATCAACCTCGACGAAGGTTGGAAGATCCAAGGTGAGGGTCGGACGGTCTGAAAGACCAAGGGGGTAAGCATCCCCAATGTGCGTTGGAGGTGTCGCCCCTAGGATGGATGTGCTCGCGGCTGGTGCGCGGAGCCACTAACGGAGGGGGCAGCGGACGGTTGTAATGCATCGAGCTTGGCGTGTATGGCGAGCAAAACGGTCTGCAAGGAGGCCACGATGGACTCTTGTGTGCTAACACGGCGAAGGAGGACCTCGTTGGCATCCTCCGATGGAACCTCGGTGGTGGAACGAGTGGTCGGGGCCATGGCAGCGACGGCGCGACATTACGGCCCTTGTTCTCAGGCGGCGGCAGCGGGAGGGCTGGAGCCACAGAGGGGGTCGGCGGTGTGGAATGCGGCATGGAGCGTGGTACGCGATCAGGACGGCGACGCACGCGTCAGGCATTTGCGATCGGGCGGGCGGCTGGAGCGATGAGACGATCGGCCTAGAGCGTGGAGCGATGAGGCGATGCACGTGTAGGAAGGCGTGCGGGTGGCTGGAAAGGTGCATGTTCTCCAGCAGTCGTATGCGGGCGGAAGCGACAGATCGGACCAATTTGGTACGATCCCGGGGGGCGGTGACTTCGGTCGGTCTGATAGAGAGCGGGAGAGGGAGGGAAGGTAGAGAGAGGGGGGTTAGGATTAGAGAGGAGGAGAAGGAAAACACAATTCTATTCCAGGATGAAAAACAATACAAGGCTTACACCTCCTCTTATACTGATGAGGAACAATCATAAAAAGGAAAATCTCTAAAATAGAAAGTACGAAAATACTTAAATTGACACACGCAAACAAAGCAACAAATTAACGTCATAAGCAAATCGGGTAACAAATTAATTAATTATTCGTTGCGGGAGTTGTGGGCCCATCCGCTATACGCGTCCGGCGCGTGTAAACTTTCCAAGGTGGCTCGTCGTCGAGCAACTCCGTAACATAATTTCTATAATAAACAACACTGGCATCAAAATAATAATAATAATAATTCGAAATATCATCCTTGGATACATAAAACAACAAAAACATAAAAAGATGATACAATTTCTCTAAATAAGCTCTGCCTTCACCAATTGCTGGAATTCAGAATCAATGGAGCTAATAATACACCATGAAAACTAGCAAGATTGTGCTACACAAAAAATCATACTCTTCAACAACAACAACAACAAAAAACTCGCTCCCGGAATCGCCTCAAACACGCAACACCGCCACCGATTACAGAGCTAAAACACCGGTTGGCGATCTGCACAAAGACTTGAGAAAATTCGATCAAAATCACCGAGTCAATATGCCCTGCTGCATGGACTGCGCTCCCTCATCGGCAGCCAGCTTGCTGGATTGAATGGTACTGATCACACCAGCAATATTACCCTGCACATCACAGTTTCATATTGACATCAAAATACTCAGACATGCAAAAAATAATCTATCAAGAAATCATCACATGGGAAGTACATGTCTAGCCCAAATTTTATAAGCAAATATTCTGGTCTAAATCAACTTTCAACCTCCCAAGACAATCACAGTACAATATTCAAATCTAAGCATTTGAAAAGGCTCTCTCAAAAATTCATTAAATATCCCGTCTTTTGAGGTTCATAACCTAGCCAGCAATTGTCAGAAGGTAACTTTCTGAAAAGCCCATAATTTGGCTCCGTTCGGCGTGGCGGTGGCAGTCATGAACACGTTACACGGTAGTTATGAACCGTTGTTTGAGAACGCCCGACCTAACCTAAGGAATTTCATCCATTTTTATGTTCAAAACTAATAAGCCGTGCTAAACGGAGCAAAACGCATGCAAGTATCACAGGGTTGAGGGGCTTTTAGCAAAGTCAATAAATTTTGATAATTTAATACCACGGACACAAAAAAGATGCTGCCTTTTATACATACTACAAATAAAAAAAGTGAAATAGTATCTAGAATGGCAGGGAAAGAAATTACCCTCCAAACTGCCAGTTTGGATCGAAGTGCTTGCCACTGTGACAATCCAAATACTCGTTCGGTGCGCCGACTGCATAAGAAACGAGAATTATACTATTTCAGAAGGACTGGATACATACAAGCAGCCTTTATCTTTCTAAGATCAATCAGTGGCTGACCTGACAATCACAAGTTGGTTCAGTTGATCTATCTTACAGTCCAGAACCTTGGACATGATAGCTTTAACAACCCAGTATTCTACCTCATCATCCTTGATCTGTCATAAAATTATTTAGTGAAGTATAAGAGAATAGAAGATATAGATGGCAGGGGTTTTACCCGAAGAGTTTCCTTCACTTGAGAATAAGGAATTTCGCCGGATTCATTACAGCTCAGATCTATCAAGGACATCAATCTCATCTTTGTGATGCAATCCTCGTGGACCAGACCTGCACAAAACCGACATCAAAAAACAATCTTTATCGATGTCTCCAATATTTCACTCAGTAATTGTAATTGTTCGATGCAGGATACAATCAGGCACAGACAACACTTAAATGAGGGAAGAGTTTCAGTAAAATTGCACATCGTGTCACAGTGTGAGTCGAGTTGCAAGCACTCATAATGGCAAACCGAGCTTTCCGCTGGTGCCTCGAATAATCTTACAGCTATACATCAAGTTCTTCAAAAACAATGCATTACAATGCCTTCCACACTAAATTTCAAACTAAGTCCATATCCTCTATCTATACTATATTATAAAGAAAATCTCAATCATGTGTCAGTGGTCGTCAATTAGGGCAATCAAAATAATCTCAACCCTTCGATTTTAATCTATTTGATCTAAAGAAACATGAAGGCTAGTATAAAAATAAAAATTTGAATGCAGCGGCAATAATGCTCGATTGTCGCTCGAGAGAAGGTTTCGATTGTCGCCGTACAATGTGCACGAGGGAGCAGTCTGCCACTAGTAATTCATTTAAATGAACCCATTTTAGAGGAAACAAACTACAAAAAATATCAAAGAATCCATTTGATTATGCACGCAAAGGTCCTGTTGTTGGCTCTAGTCTCTTATATATGAAGTACTAAAATTCAAACCATCACATATGGATAGCTCTGAAAGAATAACTAACTTTATCTTAATTGATATGTCATTTCTTTAAGAACCTACAGACTCATTCTGCGAAAAAGGAAGGAGTTTATCGTACCATAGCTTTTCAGAAAGTTCGAATTTGCAGAATGGAAATCTATGTAACTATCCAGTCTCCTAGTGAGAAAGATCTCTAATAACTGATAAGCCAAAGCATATTTTTCATCATTCTGCAATTGAGCAATAGCAGGCATATCTGGCAAGTCACACTGCAGGTAAAATCACAAACACAATTTGTTAGTTATTAGAACACAAGCATACATCCTTAAACCAAAAATACTCAAATGGATACTGAAGTGGAATAAGCTCATAGTTTCTCTAGTACATGAAACATGTCAGGGGACTTCACAAACTCTATTATAGCGCGCAGAGCTTCTTCTTTTTCCTCGTTAGTTGTGAGAGCCTCCTCGAGAGAAAATGTAGTTAAGTACTTGAACAGGAAGGTAAATGATTCTTTACTCGTACTGAAAATAAGGAAATTCAAAAAATCAAAGGTCAGCATAATACATAGAAAAGTGGAAAACTATGATCAAATTTGACGTCGATACCTTTTATTATCCCTCAAAATGTTTGAGATGGTCAAAAAAAGATCTCTTTGCTCATCTTTTTCAATATTCCATTCTTGTAGAAATTGATTCATCATTTTAAATGAAGGTATGATACTTTCTGTCACTTTTCCATTGACTGCTAAATTCAGTGCCTTTATGTAAACAAAGAACCTGCTGTGAGGATCTTCTAATAGATTGTACAAACTGAACAAACTGCATGAAGATTGAAGAATGTAGATGTCAGAAATGAAATCTGGTATGAATACATAAATGAAAAGTAACAGCCCATTCGTCTTACATCTTCAAGCGTAAAGCCGGTTTGTCGTATGGTTGTTGGATAATCTTAGTTGAAATCAGCTTCGTCATCTCCAATGCTTCCTCTGGACCATTAACTCTCGTTGCAAGGGTGCATATGATAGTAAAAATGCACTCGAAGTCTGATAACAGTGAGATAGAAAGTCTAAGGAAAGGAGAAATGGATATAGAATCATCTGCTTTAAGTAGAAAATAAAAACAAAAAAGGAAGAAATCATCCTACATCAACAATTTATATGTTAAATAAATCAATATATTTAATTTATGACTACTTTTCATTACAACAACACTCAAGCCTTTATCCCACTATAGTGGGGTCGGCTATATGGATCCTTGTCGCTATTGTCCCCTATCTTTAGTCATACTCTCACTAATGCCTAAGTACATCATGTGACTCATGTCTTTCCATATAGTTTCATTCCAAGTCTTTATTGGTCTATCCCTCCCCCGTTTAACATGTCTAATCACAAAACTCTCACAACACCTAACAGGCGCCACTATTGGTCTCCTTTGTACGTGTCCAAACCATCTTAGTCGAGCTTCTCACATCTTCTCTGCAATTGGTGTCACTCCCGTCTTATCCCTGATACATTCATTCCTAATTTTATCCAGTTTCGTGTGTCCACACATCCACCTAAGCATTCTCATTTCCGCAACTCGCATTTTTTGCTCATGTACACGATTCACTGCCCAACACTCAGAATCATAGAGCATCGCTGGTCTAATTGCAGTATGATTCAACTTGCCTTTAAGTTTTAATGGTACTTTACGATCACATAAGATCCCTAATGTGTCTCTCCACTTCAACCAACCTGCTTGAATTATATGTATCACATATTGATCAACAACTCCACCTTTTTGAACTATCGATTCAAGATATTTAAAGCACTCACTGCGGGAAATATCTTGGTCACCCAACTTAATAATGAAGCCATCCATTCTTATTGCACTGTTAAATTTAAGCTTCATATACTCCGTCTTTTCCATGCTCAACCTAAAACCCTTCTTTTCTAAAGTGTCTCGCAAAGATTCAAGTTTCACGTTTACACCCTCGCACGTCTCATTGACCAAAACGATATCATCCGCAAACAATAAACACCAATGTAACGAGATAAGGGGTTAAAGCTGAACTTTGATGTAAGTCAAAAGTGATAGGGAATTCATGTGTTAATCCTCCAGATGTCCTCACCCACGTCACTGAATTTGTATACATATCTTTGATTATGTCAATGCATGATACATTTACACCTTTCTTTTCTAAGGCTCTCTGTTGAGATTATTCCTTTCAACACTCTCCATACGATCTCACTTGGAACCCTATCATCAACTTTCTCAAGATTGATAGATAGCATATGCAAATCTTGTTTTCTTTCTCGATAAACAACATATGTATGCTTTTCATTATTTCAATTTTTTGTCTATTTTTTCTAGCAATCAAATAATGAAATTGGTTAATTCCAATTCCTATGACTGAATTCTATTCTCCGGTCAAACACCAGAATTGAAATTCAGCACAATACCAATTCACATGAGAATTGGAATCGAGCATAACTGAATTTAATCTCAATTCCAATTCCTTGTGAAAATTGCATTTGATTGAATTCAAATTCTCAAATTATAATTCCTGTCATTCGAACGGACCCCAGAGGAATTCACTAATAAAATGTTTCAAAAAGACATTACAAATGACAACATTAGACACGAACACAACAAAATTATTTAATCCCTCTTCGTATCTATCTCGATTGTACCAAGCGGGATGCAATCTTTATTGTGGATACATAAATCAAACAGGCCTTCAAAGCCATAAGTTTATACCTTTCCAGAACATGATTTCAAACATCGCAAATTATGCTGCTGCATATCAACTCTACATGCTACATTGCTACAAACAGAACAGAACATTGCATGTATGTACCATTAACTTGCTCCAATTACTTATAATAAAAATTGTACCTTTCTCTGAGACTTTTGAAGTTATCAGCTCAGCTGAGGTGAGCATGAGAGATGCCAATTCCGCCCACCTACCCGACACCATGCATTCTTGGGCTTCAATACATAGACTTGTGACCTGAGGTTCTGCCACCTACAAAAATTTTTGTAAGAAAAAATATATTAAAAATGTGAGAAAGAACAATGTATTGCCATCTAAACCGTGATGGGAACTCCAAATCAACTTGAATTCCGAAATATTATACATTCATATCCTTCAAATCTTCATATCGTTAGGATTTAGAGCAATGAAATGCAAGATTTAAGAAGGCATAAAAAAATATTTCGCTGGATTTGACCTCCAGCTACCAAACAGCAAAAGCTCGATCAGTTTCGCTCTCAAAAAATTATCGCACAACATCTTTGTATCAAAAAAAGAAGGCGATTGATATGGGCAAACCGAAATTAGATACGTGCAAACCAATTTTACGTGCAGACCAAAATTTTATAAGTGCAGACCAAATTATTACGTGCAAACCGAAATTAAAATTTTAAATAATCAGAATTTAAATTATCAAAACTTGAAATAAAGCTTAATGATGATAACAAAAATGTAACATTAACATTTGAATTACAAATTATAACAAAATTAATTTTTTTTAAATCAACATGTAAGTCTTCTTCTTGTTCCAACTTTAGCTTGAATTCTTGCACCTGTCAAAAAACAATGTATCAAACTTTTAAGATTCATCATACAATGTAAGTTAATTGAATATGTGACTACTTTACAGTACCTGTAGTCCCAAATTTGCGAAGAAAAACATGTTTTACTTCAAGTTTAATGAAATGTATTAGTAAGCCCATTTTGATACCTGTAAAATGCATATTTGTTAGTGAACAATATCAAAACAAACGAAATCATAAAACTTTACATTTTTGAATTAAATCGTTACCATTGCTCAGCAATCTCTTCATGATATCTCCTCCAAATCGATAACGTTGGAGGAAGTGGACAATCATCCCTTATCTTCAGTTGCACGAAATGATTTCCATGAATGAATCCCATGAATAGTGTTCTTCGAACGGCCGGAGGCGGTGAATGCAATGGCAAGAAAGTGAAAGACTGAAACATGCTGAAGTGGACTACTGCAATATTATAGCAAGAAGCAATAATCAATCCCATATCAGGCATGGTCATCCACTTATCCAAAGGAGCGGGAGTTGTCGTACAGTCCAAGGAATTTTGCAATTCAATTCTTCTCGTCGTTCCAAAAATAGCATCATATAAGATATCCTTTTGTTGTAGTTCCCTTGATAGATCATTGCGCACCTGTAACCAATCATCCCCCATTTCCATTCCGTTGCTGATTACCCGATAGCCACAATGTCCATCTCCTAAAACATCAACGACATCAGAAATATAGTCCCTTATGTATGCTGGCATTTCTTTTTGGACTACTTTTAAGAACCGTTTTTCCGAAATTGCTTCCTTTTTGGTGGTACGCATTGGTCTCATTTTCAATGATAACTGCTCACTCTTCAAAACATGTTCAAATAGCGATGGATCACGTTTTGTCGATTTAAAATCGCTTGTAAACTTCTTGTAGCTTCCTTT
This sequence comes from Platanthera zijinensis, assembly GCA_039513925.1. Taxonomy (NCBI): domain Eukaryota; kingdom Viridiplantae; phylum Streptophyta; class Magnoliopsida; order Asparagales; family Orchidaceae; genus Platanthera; species Platanthera zijinensis. The sequence continues at coordinate 37,227,577 of CM077085.1, forward strand.
AGGTCGACCCTTCGTTCTGGTTGGTAAAGAAGGCGCTAATGTTTGAGTTGAGCTGGGATCCATAAGCTCGCGAAGTTTTCTTTTTATCTCTTGTTTTTGAAGATCAGAGGTGTTATTATATCTCCTTAGTATACCTTCAATTTCCACATCGATTTTACTGTCTGCTTCATTTTCTTCTTTAATGTCTTGTTCTTCTTTAATTTCACGCAAAGTAAGTTGCTTCCAGTGGTCGTGAATCATCCATAACGGAAAAGTATTATTATTTCTTATGTACGACAACAAATCGTGTGCACAAGGAAGTCCCAAAGTATATTTTATTTTATGTGTGCACCCCTCAAATGAACCATGACCGGTCCTTGCCCTGAATTCTTCCTTTTTGATGTACTCCAAAGCTGTGATAGAAATATACCCAAGTAGATCAGAATACAAAGATGAACTAAACACCCTGTTTGTCTGAATAGTGCTTTGTCCAAAAGACCGCTTAATTTCTGTGTGTTGTAAGTTAATCATCTGATCAAAAGTTTGCCAAATAGTAGCAAGGTTTCCAATTGACACCTCCAAAAATTTCTTAAGCTGGCTATGACTACCTTCCACCCGATTAGTTGTAGAGTTACCCAAATGTAAATGCATGTCAACCCAAGCAGCAACAAAATATTCTTTATACGGAGTTATCCAAGTAGTGACGACATATGAATAAACTTGTGGATATGCAATCTCATACTCGGTTTTCATTTCAAGAAAGGTTTGATAAAAATCAGATTCTCTTGGAGAATCCACTAATTGTTGTCATTTACCATTGAATTTTTCCCATTCCTTTCCATTTTTGAATTCCTTCTTGCAATGCGCCAAAATATTCCTACTTATATGAAATTTACACAAAATATTTTTGGCGCCTGGAAAAACGACTGCAATTGCATTCATTAATGCTATCTCTCTATCAGTTACCAAGACACATGGTAATTTCTTTTGGTCTAAAATAGTTCTAAAACATTCAAGAGCCCATGCATAACTTGTTTCCACTTCATTTGACATGAACACAAAAGCCGCATAAAATGAACGATTTGTTGAAGTAACACCAACTATGCATAACAATGGTAGTTTGTATCTGTTTGTCTTGTATGTGCAATCTAATAAAAACACACAAGAAAACATTTTACATAACTGAATTGATACCGGATGAGCGAAAAATAAACTTTCCAACTGATTAGTCTCAGCATTGACTTTGTTGAAGCTAACATAGCCACCATTAGTGATACATTTGTATAGAAATTGTATTTGAGTCCCCCCATCCAATTCTGCTCTTTGCATCTTTGCTCTTTTATTATAAATAGTTCTCATTACAGTGGTGTTTGAAGGATCTCTCTTCTTCAAAGTCGATAGGATCTTTCTAGGTTTTACCCCGGCTACAAACATTTCCTCTACAATATTTTCCTCATTTTCATTAAGCTTACCGGCATAGGAATGAGCTTCTAGATGAACCATTTCATGGTTGTGCACTCCACACTTCACCTCAAGAGTCCACTCATTTATGTGTGCATTTTTTTGACCTTTTAGTGAAAACGGACAACCACACCTCTTTGTGCTACTTCTTCGCATATTTTTTCTAACCCATTCTTTACCTCGCTGTTTCTCACGATAAAAACCAGCTCTATCACAACCCAATAGAACCCTCGGTTTAGGCCGGCTTGTAAGATTATCGGCACTTTGAATAGTCACAACAAATCTCAATCCCTTTGCAACTTTTTGGGTCCATGATATTAACTCCTCCTTTGATTCAAAACACAAATTCGTGACAAAGTGTACTCCAACATCAACTTGTGTTGTTTGCGACGATTCAGTGCATGTCAACAACTTAATATTTTCCAAACTCATTTTAACAAACTGTAAAGGATGCTAACCAAACTCTGTTTTTTTGCACCTAATATAACAACACAATAAGAAATGTCATGAATCAAACTAACTTCAATTCTAACTCATTTAAACATTCACAATTGGCAGGGCGACTGAATACCTCAAACAAATGCATGAATCGGTCCAATTTGAAAGCGATGAGTGAGAAGGAACACCGTTGAACTACATTCAAAATGAAACATCATTTAGATTAAACTATAACTTGATGCAGGCTACCCCTACGCGAAGCTAAAATAGAAAATAACAAAGGGAAAGCCTAAGGGGAATTTGAGCGAACACCTGACGAGCATCTAAAACAACCTAGGAGGCTTTTTTACGAACACGTGGTGCGCGTGCAAAGTTGGAAATTTCGGCAGAGGTTCGTTTGTAAATGCGTGTTCTCACAAAGGGGGAATTCCACCCGAACCTGCACGAACATACACATATAACAATCTCATAACCCTAACCATTCATCTAGCATCGCATCACAAGCATTTCCATCCACAAAGAGGGCGTTCCGGACTAAAACTTCGATTCGGAAAATAGTCCAAACTACAACCCTCAAAACAAAATCATACGAGGATATACCAAATCCACTTGATCCGTTCGAAACCAAAGGCTACACAAACCCCGGTTTGCAAACGACCAAGGGGACCTACCCTTACGGAAATCTTCGCGAAATCGGATAATAAAAGCAATCAAATTCAGATTTTCTATAATACACTTGAATCAATAGTTAAGATGAAATTTTGAAACCAAATCTCCACAACTTCAAATCTCCACAATAATGCAAATAATAACATATTTGAAGTTGTGGGTAGAGGCAACAAAGAAAGGAGGTGTGCCCAAGTACCTTGAATCCAACTGGACGACCACTAGATGACGTTGAATAATGCCCTAGGCTCGCCGACGGACGCTGGAGAGGGCCGATTTGCTGGACTGGAGGAGACCTTCCAGGCGGCCCTAAACCCTAAGCGGAAACAGGAGAGGTGCAGGGAAAGGGGCGGGACTCAGTTGCCAGGCGGGACTGGGGTACGGCGGCGGGACTCAGGTGCGGCGGTGTGGGGGAGACCGGATCGGGCGCCGGGGGAGGTGGGGAAGGGGCGGGAGCGGCGGTGCGGGGAAAGTTGGTGCAGGGAGCGGCTAGATCTGGCGCAGGGGAAGCGGGGAAGGGGCAGAATCGGGCGCCAGGCGGAGCGGCGGGGAAGTGGCGGGAGCGGCGGTGCGCGGAGCGGCGGTGCAAGGAGTGGTCGGATCGGCGCGGAAGCGAGGAAGGGGCGGTATCGGGTGCAGGCGGAACGGGGAAGGGGCGGGATCGGTCGTGCGGGATGAGGGGGAATGGTTTGCCCTGAGCCATTTTATTAGGGTTCATGTAATACTTTTTAACTTAATTTTTTGGTTTGCACCTAGCCAATTTCGGTTTGCCCATATCAATCGCCAAAAAGAATGGAGGAACCTCCTTTAATCTGAATTTGACAGTGTATAAGCTAGGGTTAGTTTTCACCACAAAAATGTAGATTTATTGTGATGATATCTTCTAAGAAAAGGAGTAGAGAGAAGGAGAAGAAGAAAGTAAAGAAAGAAAAAACATAAAAGAAACATAGCTTCCAGAAATCGAACCTCAAATCTAATGTTTCCTTACCTCTGGACCTGCGTCCGCCCATGCGAGCTCGGAAGTGAGGCGGACGACGGATAGTACGGGATCATCCTCCGACGTGGGAACTATCGTCGTCATGGATGAGAGGGATGAGAGGGATGAGAGGAGAGAAAAAAATGGAGAGATCGAACGGCTTAAGCCTGAAGATAGGAAAACCCTAAAACTGCGAAGTCGACGGCGGAGATCGATGGATGGTCGAGGGCGCCTCCGGTAAAGCTGAAACGGCGGAGAACGATAGGAGAAGGACTATCGAGGGCTCCTCCGGCGGAACTGGAATGGAGAAGATCGGAAACAGTGGCGTTCGCGAATGATTTTCCTCGGGCGAGACGGGCGAGACGGGCGAGAACGTGCTTTCCTCAATTCAGGGGGCTTCTCCCACTGCCGTCCTTCGAATTTGTTTGGGGGGGCGTTTTTAAAATCACCGGCACATTGTTCTAAAAATCAGTAGGCCGGGCCAGGCCCAGGCCGGGCCTGGGTCTGGCCCGACTAAAAATAAATTAAAAAATATTTTTAAAATAAAATTATTATTTTTTATAAATCAAAATTTAGGCCGCTTAGCTCGTCTTCAACCTCGGACGAGCTATCTTCGATCGATGCGACGTGTAACGTGTTGTCTCCTCTTCATAGCATTCAGGTAGTCCTTATAACATATGCAAATTTCCAAATACTCGTCGCTCAGGCGGCTCCTTCGCTCGTTCAGAATCCCGCCACTTAAAGAAAACGCGGACTCAGAAGCAACTGTACTTGCTTGGATTGTTAGTAAATCTCTGGTCATGAAGATCATAACATGATACGTATTAACTTTATTTTTCCACTATTCTAAAATATCAAAATTTTCTATTTCATTTGTACTCATAAAATCTTGAAATTGTGTTTTCGTATATAATCCTAATTCATTTAAAGTACTTGACGTTTTTTGTTTTTTGCGGGCAGTTAATTCTAAAATTTTATTTTTAAAATTATCTTTTGTTTTAGGTTGTGTGCTTTCTTTTCTAGGTCGTGATCCATATAGTTGATCGTAATAATTATAAAATTCAGTAAAATCTTTATTAAATTTTGAAACGCTTACATTATCATAATACTTAGATGTTTGATTTAAATTTAAATTATTATTTATTTCTTCTATTAGATTTTCTACGCTATCTACACCTATTAAAAGATTTAAAGTCACAGCACATGAAAACATAACAGACATTTCTCTATAATATTTTAAAAAAAATTCTTCCATTATTTTAATTAACGGACGCCAACTTTCATATTTTTTATAAACACTCAATTTTTCTGCAATTAATACAAAATTTTTGATAACTAGTGGACTCGTCGGATAATAAACGCCGGATAAAATAGTTGTTGATTTATAAAAAAAATTCTAGCAAATCCATGTAATTTTCAATCACATCCCAATCAGAATCTTGAAGATCATGCATTTCAGATATACTATAAAATTCTATTAGTTGTGTTTTTGACGCACGACTCGTTTTAACATTTTATAGGTTGAATTCCATCTTATAAGCATATCAAATTCATATTTTAAACATTTATGACCTTGTGCAGTTACAAATTTTTTAAAATCTTGCTTTCGTTTTTTAGAACTGTAAATGTATTTTAACATAATACGAATTTTATTAATATAAGGTTACATATATGCTAAACAATCATGAACAACTAGATTTAAAACATGACATACACAACGAGTATAAAAAAAAATTCCATTTAATATTGGTTTCAAATCTAGTTTTAAATACTCGATTGCTACCGTATTATTCGTAGCATTATCAAAAGAAATACTAATAATTTTATCTTTAATTTTAAATTCACGGATACATTTACTAATTACGTGATAAATAGCTTGACATGTATGTGGATATTCAAAACATTCAAAACAAATAATACGTTTATGTAACTCCCACGAATCAGAATCGATCTAATGACACGTAATACACATATACGATAATCCTGCTTTAATATTGCTAGTCCAGACATCACTCGTTTGACTAACTCTACCGTCGAAAGTTTCAAAATAATTAATTAAATATTGTTTTGATTGTAAATAAGCTTTATAGGCATCACGCTTAAGTGTAGATCTACTTATCTGCTGATATTTTGGCTGAAGTCTTGCATGTATGTAGTATGTCTCGTCCTCATTGTCGTAGTGTCCGAACGGTAATCCACGTTTGATGACGTTCTCCATTTGCCGCTCTCATTGATGCATTTGATTGTACGTCCAAATTTGCCCGTCTGCCGCAATTTGTGCTTGACTTGTCTCTGGGGCTTGTTTAGCCATACACGATTTGATATGTCGTGCGAGCGTTGAATTTCCGATAACAGTTAAAAGTTTAGAGCAGTGTTTGCACTTCGCCTTAAATTTTGCGCCCACACGCACTTTTTCAAAGTGCTCCCAGACTGGAGCCACGCTTGTGCTCCACAATTTCATGCGCGACGGATGTCGACGACACTGGCATCGAAGAGGAAGACGTCATCGAAGAGGACGAAGTGTTTGGGAAATAAGAGAGAGAGAGAGTAAGTGAGAGAGAGAGAGTAAGAGAGTATGAGAGAGAGAGAGAGTATAAGAGAGAGAAGCTAGTAGAGAAGAGGATGAGGATTGAGGGGGAGGGGTTACATATAGATTATATATATTATATAAATTATAAATTATTAAATTTATATAATTTAAAATATTAAATATCTTATTATTATATTCAAAAAATAATAATATATTAATATATATATTATAAAAGTAATAAAAAAGGCAGCCTTTAAAGGCTGCCTAGGCTGCCGTTTTCCTGGCACCTTGCCAGGAAATGACATTTCATGGCAAGGTGCCAGGAAACATAATAATAAGAGCCGTCTAACGGCTCTTATTAAAGAGCTGTTAAGGGCTCTTAATAGCTCTTTAAAAAGAGCCGTTAAGGGCTCTTAACGGCTCTTTAAAAAGAGCCGTTAAGGGCTCTTAACGGCTCTTTAAAAAGAGCCGTTAAGAGCCCTTAACGGCTCTTTTTAAAGAGCTGTTAGGGGCTTTAAGCCTGGGCCAGGCTTTTCAAGCCTGGACCAGGCTTTGCCCGGCCTGGTCCCAGGCCAGGCTAAAGCCCGGGCTTTGCCCGGCCCGGGCACCAGGCCGGGCTACTTGTTAAATTCCGGGCATGGTTGGGCCTTAAAAGCCCGGCCTGGGCCTGGATCGGGCCTGAGCTTTTCAGGCTTTTTCCAGGATGGGTCGAAAAGCCCAGTCTTTATGCCCACCTCTAATCTGGAGTAAACAAATAATTTTTTCCCGCGCTATCCACTTCCAGAGGAAGGAGCGCGGGTCAAGACCGTCCGATGGAGCTTTAAAAAACAGGTCTTGCGTGTTTTTTTTTATTATTATTGTAAATCACAAACGTTGGATTGAAGGTTGAACGGTTTGAATCTCACCCGCTCCCAGAGGAGAGAACGTTATCCGTATATAACAATTACTAGCAGCAAACATAGCACTGCCATTAAAATAGGGCGCTGCTATCTGCACCGCAGTTTTGGTGAGTCGCACCGCACTTTCTCCTAATTTTTCGCGTCTTTTAGAAATGCGTCTTGTACATGCATTTTTATGAAAAGTGTTCAACACGAAATTTGTAGATGTCGAGATCTACAACTTTCGTGTTGAACACTTTTCATAAAAATGCATGTACAAGCAATACTTTGGAAATACGCTCAGGTTTCGCGCCTTTTGGAAATACGCCGTGTACATGCATTTTTAGGAAAAGTGTTCAACACAAAAGTTGTAGATCTCGTCGAGATCTACAACTTTTGTGTTGAACACTTTTCCTAAAAATGCATGTACACGACGTATTTCCAAAAGACGTGAAAATTAGGAGAAAGTGCGGTGCGACTAGCCAAAATTACGGTGCGGATAGCAGCGCCCCTAAAACCATATTGATGGGTCCCCTTGAAATTTCTGGATCTCCACAAGAATTCAAACTAAGAGCGCGTGTGAAAAGTGGATCTGATCGGACGAGACGCACGCGCAGAGTCACGCTCCACAAGCCCCAAAAGCACCCGAGAAGAGGGTCAAACCCACGCACGCACGCAGGCAGCGCCCCGCGGGCGCACGGCCATACCACGCCGACGCGTGCGGTCGCGCCCCCACATAGCTGCACCATGCCCGCTCTCAGCCTCCACGCGCACGCCGCCGACCCCAGCCGCCGCCGTCGCCGCCTTCGGGCACCCTATCCAAGCCGCCTGAACCGCCCGTGGTCACTTTCATCATTTGTTAAATTTGGTGATCCGGGTGATCGAAATGGAGCAACATCATTCGCCAGCATAAATTCCGCTAGCCTATACTCGTCGAATTCATCGAGTATACTAGCTGATACTCGTCGAATTTGTCGAGTATGACTTCAACATAGGCGTTGAGTGACTAGCTAGTTTGAGCTGAATTTCTCTAAGTCAATTTCGTCGTATATTAATAACTGTTCGACGAGTATACTAGTTATACTCGACAATACTCGACGAATATGACTTAGGTTATTTTTCTGACAGATTTTCAAATTGGGGCTCGGGTTGGACGACGGCTATGCACAGTAATTTTTGCAAATCTCATTTTGGAATTTCTTTTATAACCGTTACTACTAAGGATGTTTATAAATACTTAGGGTGGATTTTTTATCAACCTTAATCTTGATCAAACCTTCCAAGAAAGATCACGTACACATTGTTCTCGTCGGCTCCCAAGCCCTAATCGCAAAATTCCAATCGGCCGACGACATCAAGTGCACGATTCGATCTTCCTCTTCCGATTCGATTGGATCGTTGTTTTCTGAAGATCTCCACTCCTTCAGATCTAGTCAGATCGAGATTCAAGATCTAATTCTTCAAGCTTCCAGATTTTCCGTGTTCTCCAAGGTTTTTCAAGATCAACTTTTTTTGAAGAACGACGGATAGAAGACTTCAGATATTGTCAAGATTGTGTAATATTGTTGTGTAATATTCTTTGACATTTGTAGGAGATTTTATCTCCAAGTTGTAGATCCGTTTGTGGATCGAGTCATAGATCCGGTTGTGGATCGAGTTGTAGGAGAGGTTGTTCTCCGAGTGATAGGAGCGTCGTCTCCGAGTTGTAGGAGTTGAGGCTCCGAGGTGTAAGATTTGTTGAAATCTGAGAAAGGTGAAGTAGCTGAATCTAGCCCTTTATGGTAGATAGGCGAAGCAGGATAGTGGATGTACCCAACACGGAGAACCACTATACATCTCTGTGTTCTGTGTGTTTGCATATTTTTAAGTAATGTTTATTCCGCAAAAAGACACATATATCACCTATTCACCCCCTTCTAGGTGATTTAGGCAGACGCTAGATACTTTCACAGTGGATACGGCATTTGCTTGCTCTGATATATATATGTTATTATACATATTTTTGTTACATTCTGTTATTGCTTCCGTATTTCTGTGATATGATGTGTATGTTGTGATTCAAGCCAGACAAGACGGCCAATTAGTTCTTAGTATAAAGTGTTGTTGTCTTTTGGAAAGCACTGAGTGAACGTCTTGGGCAGTAAGGTCCGTCTCTGACCCAACCGGGGCTAAGGTTGGGGGAGGACGTTTTACAATTGAAGCAGAGCTATCACAATCTTTCCTTGTGGAGCAGTCTCAGGATCTCTTTATCCCTCGCTTTGTTCCTTGGTTCAGGACGAATCATGTAGTGGAAGCCCGGTGGACCCTAGTGTAGAGGCTTAGAGATTCTATACTATACGATAACACGCCCCCACACCTTCTATTTCTGCTTTGTCAGTCTTTTGCAAATTCCTTTACTTTTGCAAAGAACTGACACCGTTTTCATGCTACTTCTCCAGATACCAAAGTCTAGTATTGAGAGATCCTTCTCCAGAGGTTACGTCCTCGCCACTCCACATACAGACCCAGTTTCTCCTACAGTTGTACCATTCGTCGAGATAGACTTGGGGCGGACATTGACAGCTATTCTAGCTACGTTCCAGACAGTCATAGCACAACCACCACAGCAGATTGTGGTACCCACTGACCTTTTGATGACCTTTTGGGGGATGAGGCCTCCTACGTTTAGAGGTACGGAGACCGCCATGCAGGCAGAAGGGTGGGTTGAGCACGTAGAGGAGATGTTAGTGGGCATGATGTTCCTGACAGTTACTACAGTGTCTTTGGTTGTGACCTTATTGGACGGTTATGCCAGAGACTGGTAGAGAGCGGTCAGTCGCTCGACGTTCAGAGGGCGATTGTTGAACGCCATCATGTGGGGGAGTTTTAAGACGCGTTCCTCGAGCACTTCATTTCTGACGCCGACTGAGCTGCGCTGTAGGAGAGATTCCTGCACATTCGTTAGGGCGACCAGACAGTGCCCGACTACCAGCAGGAATTTATTCACTTAGCTCATTTTGCTGGGACGCTCGCAACCACTGACAGAGACCGGGCTACTTGTTTTTACCAAGGCCATCATGATGACTTGATGCAGACTTTGATCATGATCTCCCAGTCCACCTTTCACACTATATCGACTCACACAATCACGTTATAATTGGACTAGAGGATGGTGGCCCAGTAGTTCTGAGGATAGGTAAAGGTTCCTCGAGGTCAGGGACAAGACAGCGGAGTTACTCCCCATTGACAGGAGAGAGAGCGTAGACAGCGATAACATCAGCAGCCTTATAGGTGCCCACCCCACCCAGACAGGCACCAGTGTAACGCCCCCGATTTTCCTGCGTTTATTTCACTACTAGAAAAATGAGTATTAGCTACACATTTTTTTGCCAGGGTTCAAAAATCGTGGCTAATACACTAGTATTAGCCATGATCACAAATCCGTGGCTAATATTTTGGTTTTATCCACGGCTATTAAAAAGCATGGCTAATACCTTTGTATTAGCCATGAAAAGCAAAAAGCATGGCTAATAATCGTCATCTAACCAATCACAACCCTTCATCTTACCCCCCCCCCCCCCCCCCCGGTCGGGCCTCACTCCCGTAGACTGAATCGGACTGATATTATGTGATTCCCGTTTTACCCCCCACAGTTAAATCAAGCCTTTCGCGATTCTCTCCTCTTCCCCGCACCGACTGGCACCGCCCTAGCTCCCCGCCCGATCTCCTCACTCCCTGACTGGCAGATCGCTATCTTATAGGTAAGATTAGGGTTTCGAATTGGCTCCTAACTGGCCACGAACATCCGTGAAAGGGGAAGGAGCGGCGAGCCGTGGAAAGAGAAGGGCAAAAAATGGTGAAGTTTCTGAAGCCAGGGAAGGTCGTCATCATCCTCAACGGCCGGTTTGCTGGCCGGAAGGCGGTCATCATCCGTTCCTTTGACGATGGAAGCCGCGATTGACCATATGGCCACTGCCTCGTCGCTGGCATCGCAAAGTACCCGAAGAAGGTCATCCGCAAGGACTCGGCGAAGAAGACGACGAAGAAGTCGAGGGTGAAGGCTTTCCTCAAGCTTGTTAACCACACCCACATCATGCCCACACGATACACCTTGGACGTTGATCTGAAGGATGTCGTCACCGTCGAATCGCTCCAGTCTCGTGATAAGAAGGTCACGGCGTTGAAAGAGACCAAGGCGCGTTTTGAGGAACGCTTCAAGAGCGGGAAGAACCGTTGGTTTTTTTACCAAACTCAGGTTCTAGGTAAAGCGGAAGAATCGAATGCTCGAGGTTTGATCCTGGGGGTAATCTAATGTCATAATTTTATTGTTGTTTCTTGTTGTCCTTACGAATCTTCTACTTATTGCTTGCTTTGCCTTCAAATTTTCTGCTGTGAATTTCAATTGCTACTGTGACATGTGTTTGTCTTCTAGATTTGAATGCATTGTGTTTTTCATTCTTATGATCTTTGCTTTTAGTTTCTCTGGGCTTTGTTATGTGTACTTATGTTTTACATTCATGGTTCATTTCTTAGCATCCTTACTGGTTAAGTTCCAAGTAACCCATTAAGTTTCAAATCATGAGCTTAAGGGTAACTTTTCAACGATGAATACAGTCTTGGTCATCTAAATATCTCGATAATAATTAATAAGGTTTTTGGATTGAAGGAGGAATTGACACAAATGTACAAAAAAAACTTGTAAAAATGAAAGAATAGATGAAGTTATGTCATTGATATATAATATTTCTCTCCTTATTCCACCCATCTTTATGGTTTAAATAATGCCTTTGCTCATTATGGATGTGAACATAAGAAATGAACCTATTTTGGTCATGAGAATGGCAAATTCCGTGCAATGTGAACTGATTCAGGGATATCTTTTTTTGATAATTTTTTAAATTAAATTAATGTCAAGATGTTAAGAATGTAATTGTTTGTCAAGATACCCAAAGTCTGAAAAAAATGGGTGGTCTCCCGGCCTGTGGCCGACTAGGTTGCGTAATGTATCCCGTAGCGGAGCGCGAGCGAGAGGTCTTCTTGCTTGTTTCGGGAGATCCTCTGTCTTTATTATCCTTGTTTGTATCAAGAAAATGTTCCTTTACAACAATGTAATTATCATAACAGTGTCAGGATACCAAAAAAGAAAAGATATGTTAGGATCAATTAACTGTAATTATCATAACAATGTCACTCTCCGATTACAGTACTTTATTTCTTTCAATTTTTGATCGTTTTTTTCCTTCTAATTTTGACCTCAGATGGAGTTTTGCATCTGCCTCCTCCTCACCATACTTGGATACATACCAGGTATCGTCTACACCATCGACGTGATCGTCTCCGTCGATCCTGAAAGGCCCAAGCCCTCCTGTATCAACGTCCACTCGGTCTTCTTCCATCAGCGGCGGCGGCTAGTGCTTGTCTTGATCTGTTCTCTATTATTGTAGTTGCAATGACATGTGAGTACTTATCTTCTCACAATTTTATTGTGTTGTTTTGGATGCAACTCCTCCAAGCAAATCCCTAATGATTTCAGATTTCAGATATCTGGATGTATAAATTCACTGCCAGATTTCAGATTTCTTAACTTGTCATTTTTTCCATCTCAAAACTAAAATTTTGGATTTATAAAAAGGAAAATAATCAAATAATGTTTGATCATTTGACATTAATGATTTGTTAAAATGTATACATTGTTCGATCATTTATGCACGATCACACAAGGTTTGATCATTATAATCAAATATCTGGATGTATAAATTCATGCAAATGTGCACTTATGGATGTATAATTTTTTGCTGGGTTATGCTTGAATTGAAAATAATCATGTTAATGTGCACAATGTTTGAACCAATATCATAGATCTGAGAAGATTTTATGGATTCATTCATTCTAGACTAGATTTTGTGAGTATGTGTTTTTTGCTACATGTTAATTTTTTTTACTATCTTGAACTCTGCCCAAGGTTATCTCCCCAAAACTGCATCCAAGCATATAACCCATATTGTTTATGTGATGAAAATTTTGAATCACCATAGATATTTTTAATAGGGACCAAAATTATTGGCCCCTAAATTTTCATTACAGTTGAATGATTTTGAACACCCCTAAGCATTACAGTTGAATGATGTTTTTGAATGCACACTAAATTTTCATCTATTTATCTTAATGCCTCCTTATTTTGAACTATTTTATGGTGAAGTAGCAGATCACTGCATTCACACGTTCCTGCCAATGTAAATTGCATGATGTTTGTGTCCAAATATTCAACTAAATTGCAGACTTGATAAATCGAACATTTTTCCAAACTAGGTTTAGTGATTACATTTTCTAATGAAATTTCATGTTTGAATGGACCTTCGCATGCTTGGCAACGGATGGTGCGAGGCCATGTGCAGCGACAACACCAAGCGTCTCTGCCAACACCAAGCGTCTCTGCCACATCCTAGGATGGTGTGATGCCACATCTGAGGCCATGTGCAGCGACAACACCAAGCGTCTCTGCGATAACGGATGGTTTTGTATCTGCTGTGTCGCTGAATGACTGAGAGGAAATTACTGTCCTCGAGGACTGGGAGAAGAAGTTCCGTTGCCAAATATCCAGTGGTCGGTCGCCTCACCTCTTGAATCCCTGATTCTATTTGCTTCTGGATGTTCTTTATCCTCTTTGAATGCTAATATGAAATCTATGTTATCTGATTGTGTCTGTTTGAATCTATGTGATGTGGATTTGTGCAATTAGGTTATTGTGAATTTCTGGGGAGATCTGTGTGAAGAGGGTATATGAACGTATTTGATGTACGTTGGTGTTTTTGTTTTGTTTTTATAAGAATTGTGTTAAGTACTTAAGAGCCTAACAGTTCAATTGTAAAGGCGGAAACAATCCAGATGTTGTGTGTGAATATTAGAGTCCGTTGGTTCTTATTTTACATGAACATAGATATATCATATGTTTATGTTATTATCTAGTATCTTTTCAGGTTAAATATGTTAATCGCTGTTAAACCTCTTTGTGGCACACAACAAGCTTTCCGGCGACATCCCGACGGAGTTATGGTGCCGGACTGGGTTAATCTTGATCTCTCTCACAACAAGCTCTGTGGAGATGCATCATTTCTTTTTTGCGCAGACAAGCCTACAAATTTGATCAATTTATCGTTTAACAACTTCGAGTTTGACATGAGTATGATCAAGTTCTCGGTCAGTACATGGACGTTGGTTGTGAATAATAATATGATCAACGGTTCAATCCCGCTCAGATAAACATGTTGAGCAATCCGGTCAATTTTAATGCGAGCTACAATCGCTCTGTGGCATCATACCCGGCTGGCCCGGTGATGGATAAATTTGACGGTGCGCACTATCTATCATAACAAGTGCCTTTGCAGATCTAAAGATTCCTGCTTGTAAGAAATGTGACTTCGCATTTTTAAAAGTTGTTTGTTAATTATTTATTAAGCTCATTATTTGTTGCACAAATTGGTCATGTTTCTTAGCATTTGGATTAGTAATGAAGGCAGATATGGAGTCTACCTCTCTTGGGAAATTTGTCCACAATCGATAATGATTCATTTTAATTTCTTTTGAAGCATGTCCAACAATTTAAGTTAATTTTTTTGTGTTCTCATTTGGATTAGTAATTTATTGATACAGCTCATTACCAAAAGCTTACTAGCTATGTGTTAAAGTGATTTCAGGATTTATTTTATTGACATGTCCCCCAAGTCATGCTAAGTCATGGATTTAGTGTTTGTTGAAATCCTTATATGAAGGATTCAACTTACCATTAATTACTCTCAGTTCGTTACTGATGATTTCTTCTACCTAGGGCTCAACGAGGTTTCCCTCTCAGCTTCTTCCAATCAGCACTAAGGCTTCTCCCCTCATACGCAGGCAAATCTTGCACACAACGCAGGGAACCACGACTCATCTCTTTTACAGATTGTGAATACATTTACAACTGAAAGAAACCTTCCCATCATCGTGTCTCCATTCACTGAAAAATGACCTTGCATTTCAGTAGCTTCTATTAATCATGATTTTATATTATAATTTGTGTAACATTTCAGTTGCATTTAATCGTGATTTATAAACCAAAATTAGTGTTACTGAACAAAACAACACGAGCAGAAGGAAATTAACGTAAAAAATGTACAATATTTTGTTGTTGGAGGTCCGCCTTTACCGCAAAAGCGCATTTGAAACTCCCCCATTTGAAAACCCAAATTACGTGACCGTGCGTGCGAGAGTGAGAGAGAGAAATTTTTTCATGACCAGATATATCGCTTGCATAATGTGACCTCTTTGAAGGATACTCGTCCGTTTGCCATGGGACGATTTCGCCTATGTTGGTTTGCATGCATTGCCAATTCTTCAGGTAGATTGGCCATGGTTTTTTAATTTTGAAGGTTCAAAAATAATTTTGCTTAAATTGGCCTAAAATTACTAAATAATTCATTCAATCATAACTTTTGATAATAATAAGATTTCATTAAATTTCATATTTCTTTGATTTATTATACTATATGAGCAAATATTAGCAGTCGTGCATGATATCCTCTGTGTATAGTGTGCCCGACTACATTTAAATAATATGCGACATTTACAAAAAACCGCCAGAAACTACTAAAAAAATTTGGCTGTATGCGTTAAATGTTGTAGAGCGATCTCTCCTCTCCCCCCTTTTCTTTTCCTCCCCCTCTTTTTCTTTCTCCCCCCCCTCCCCCTTTTTTCCCCTCATACCGGAGTGGAACCGGCGGCCCCCCCCGGTCGGGCCTCACTCCGGTCGACTTAAATGACTGATTTTACGCTGTTCCGAAAATACCCTCCCACCGCTTCGTCTTCGCGTCTCCTACCGCCTCATCACAATCGCAAAATCCCTCTCTTTCTCTCCCGCAGCCTCTCCACCTCTGCGATTTCCGAGAAACCGGCCGCTAGGTTTCTCTCCCGCAGCCTCTCCGCCTCTGCGGTTTCCGCTGAGAACCGGCGCTAGGGATCTCCTTCGCCATTTCAATCGCCATGCCTATCGTTCTCCTCCGCCAAAGGTTTGCCGGTCCAGACGAGAGCGATCTTTTCTCCAGTCCCGTCTTCCTCCGCCCCTTTCGAGTGCGGCGTTCCGGTGATCTTCGGGCTCCGCCGGATAAGGCCTCGGCTCCGGCGACTGAGTTCCCCTGTTATGCACTCCGCCAAGCTCCCAGCTCCGCAATGGTGCTTGCTCCGTTGGCCAAGCTCCAGCTCTGCCAACGTGCATTGTTATCTGACACTTGCTGGAGGGGAATTGCTGGATTAATGAATCCATTAGGGCTCTATTTTTGGTGAGTTTTCCTGCGCTTTAGATTTTGTCTGTGCTGATTTTTTGGGATTGAATGAGTTTCTGTGGATTGCAAGGACTGGTGACTAGAGTGGTTATTCTTCTTACCACAAAAGGGAAGAGCTCGCCGATTCTGGTCTTCAGCGAGGATCTATTCTTCATATATTTGCTTCCACCGATCATATTTAATACTGGGTAAGATTTTCCCCCAACATGTGATTATGCTTCCTTAGAAGTCAATTCCAAGTTTAGGTTTCCTTTGTTTGATTTCATTTTGGGGCATGACAAAAGCGGCATAGTTGTTGAAGATGCATTTTTGATGGTAGTAGTTGGTTCAAGGTGAAGCAGAAAGACTACCAGTTTAGACATTTTGGCATTCAGTGGGTTTTGAACATTTTTTTTATTGAATTGCTGTTTTTGAATGATTTAGGGTCCGTTTGGTGCGTCGTTTTTTCTCCGATGAGTTTGGACAGATACGCTACCGTCATAAAATGTATGTTTGGGATGACAATGGTTATGACTTATAACCAACACCTAGAAAAGAAAACTAGTTTTGAAGATAAGAGTGAATGAAGTTTCATAAGTGAGACTGGGAGTTCACGAATAACGGTTCATAACCACCACATTAACATCCACTGCCGCTGTGTCAAACGGAGCCTTACTGGAACTTTTCTACTTGTTCAGCTGCTGGTCACCTCCGCATGGAATCCGCATTCTTGAGTTTAACATGCTATGTTCCATAGCTGCTAAAAATGGATGATTGTATCTTTAGGAATTATTATTTGATCCTCTCTTATAGAAAATAAGTGAAATAGCTGTTCTAATATGTTATGGATATACAAGAATGCGCTACTGTCACGACCCATGCTCTCCAATTTAAAAAAAAATCTCGAGGAAGGACTCAAGGAGAGTGGAATAGTCTAAAAGACTTGATTAACTGTAATTCTTGTTAGAAATATTCAGCTATTTTTAGATGAATCTTCTCCTATACACTGTAGAGAGGCTCTAAACTGTGGTGATATTTCTCCATATATATTGCTATGATTTGTTTCTTTTGCTGAGTGTTTTTTTTGAGAGTATTTCTATCAGCTGTTTTGTCCAAATTTCTTACCTTTTTATTGGATTTCAACTCATCATTTCTAATATCCTCTGTTCTTGGTTTGCATTTCTATTTTTTCCATAATATTTTCTGAAATTTTAGTTATTGGAATATTTTTTTAAGACAAACCACACAATAAACAAGCATTGTTTATGTAATTATTGTCAGAGTAAACAAGCATTTTTCAATGCCTTTATGTTGTTTTCTCTAGCCTATAGATCATGAGTTTTTTTTATTCTTCTCAGTATCACAGTATGTGGTGATTTTTTGAGGATTTACGACAAAAGTTCATTTGTTAAACACATATACGTAGTTTTCTTATTAAATCTCATTCTTATTGACCCGAATTCTTCATCCAACAATAATTTGCATATTATAATTATAAGTCAATATTTACAATCCAACATAACCAACTCTTGTACGAGTAATGTTTCAATCCCCAAATAATTCTATAATAACTAGTCGTGGTTGATTTTCCTGCTTGGGGATGAAGTGTGCATTTTAATAACTCTTGTGCGAGTAAGGTTTGTTAGAGCATTTTAATAACTTTGACCTAAACAGCCTTGACATGCTCGGGCAAGTGCTCGTCCGAGAGTGTAAATCGTGAAAAACAACCTTGACCTAAACATTCAGTTTCCATCGTGAACAATGGCCTTTTCGTTTCCGTCAATCCCCTTTCTCATTAGCTTCTGGCGACCTCATTTTCATCTTCCAGCTCCATTTTCAATGGCAATGGAGAAGGCGATGGATGCTTCCAACCCGTTTTCAATGGTAATGGTCCAATGGAGAAGGTGATGACCTCTTCCATCCCTGTTTTCATCTTCAGGTTTGCCTCACTCGCCAGCACCCTTCAAATCTTTCTCTCTCTCTATCTATCTATTTTTCTTCTCCCACTGTTTTTTATTTACTTCCACAATTTTTTTTTCCTTTTTCTCCGCCTATGGCCAAACAAAGGAAGGGGCTAATGATTTGAAATCTCATGTTTCTTTTGTTTCTTTTGCTGTGAATGTGTTGGTAAGTGTTAATAAGTTACCCTAATTTTAGTGGTCTGTGTAATCAAATCACCGCTCATTGCACTCCGTTCGTCGTTCAACACGGAATGCGAAAGGCTAATTTTGGCGTTCCGCACTCCGTTTTGAACTTGATCTAGCGGCATTTGGCATTCACTGTTGTGTTCCATCATTGGTGCGAAATGCCTCGCAAAAGAGTTCCTAAATCTCTAGACATGCTTTTTTGTGTTGTTCATTCATTCCATATCTTTTCAATAGGAAATACGAAGGGGCTTCTTTTGCCTCACACTACCACTGATCAAGGTAAAGTTTTCATTTTAGTCAATTATTGTTGCTAGATTATCTTAAAATTTGTGTATTTTGGCTTGCTACTTTCTGAGAATATTACTAGTTATGATATAGTATTAAGATTTATTTGTCACACATCATTGTAAGTTGACAATGTATGACTTAGAAGTTTGTTCTCTACATGCATTCATGTATGTTTTCTACAACAAGCTTGATAATGGAATTATCAATTAATTCCTAAATGACTGTCACTAACTTTAGTCATGTTGACGGTTTCATGTTTTGGCATTAATAACTGCTTGTTGAATTTTTTTCACGAAACTATATTATGATTATTTTAGGACAAATGTGATTACATATACGCCATTTATAATCTTATTTGTAGCAGTAATTCTAGAGAATATTTAAATATTAATTACTATGATTGATTAATCTTTTAATTTGGTAATATACTTTTGGAGTATTTGGACTAAAACAAAAGAGTTCTCCCCTTAAAAAAGTGGTCATAAATAACAAGTAAAGAAAATTTAAAATAACAGAACGCATATGTCTAACAAAAATAATTTTTTGGACCTCCTTCGTCACAAGTTAATCTTGAGGAAGAACAAATAAAGATAAAATTAAAATAACTGAACTTGGATGTCTATAAAAAAAAGGAGTGTTAGATCTCATTCACATGCAGGCATGTTGGATGACATCTCCAACAACAGCTATAGGACTTCGTGCGTTTTTATTTTTATAGCAATTAATTGAATTTAGACAAATCATTGTGTATCGCATGGTTCAAAATTTTGTATATCCAATCGTTGCTCCATGTCATGATGATTTGTAATGGAAATTTTTCTACAATATTGTGATGGTATCTCCATCTAATGTTAGGATTCTGAACTAAATTAAGTTATTTGTCGCACGCATGACGTTTCAACTCAATGTTGAGTTTAGGTAAATATTTGTTTAAGAAACCCCTTCTCTACACTAACAGTCTTTGTACAGAAATCCAATTTCATATCTCTAAATGGAATTAGTGACAATTAACAATCCCTCGCATCATTCATTTTATTGAGACAATATCTGTTCGAGGATAAATCGATCTGTCAAGCAAAGTGTTTATGAATTGAACTTATAATATCTAGTACCTAAGTATTAGTCAACACATTTGATTTTTTGGTTTTTCATGTATTTTGAATGGGATTGTTTAAAGCACACTAGAAATGGCTATTCGTAGATTCACATAGCCATTTCCAAAGAAAGTTTTTAATGCATAGTTGCATATGAAAAGTCAAGATCACTAGATTCAATTGGAAAAGAAATTGGAGAGAAGCCCAAATGAATTCTGGAGGTGCTTATTCAAAGTCATTGTTCCTTTCTTTTTGAAACACATACATTGAAAATTGATTAAAAGAATTACATAAGAAATGCATTCAGTTTTGTGATTGCCATTTTTTATTTTCCTGTACAACTTTCATTTGAATATTTGCATAATGATTGAGATCTTCTTTGTTCTAAACAGAGGTTCAACACTTGAGGAATAATCTACCAGAAGAAGTGGTTGTCCGTCGGATTGAAGAGAGATTAGCAGTTTTCGGCAGTTGCATATCCTGCAACGATGCTTTGCTCTCACGCATCCAGATCTTGATTGGGTAAGCCTCTTGCCATCCAATATGACACGATATTATTTGGCATGCGGCCAGTGCCATCCATAGAAATGTGTGTTAAAATTTTAGTAAACTTGGAGTAAGTGCAAGTACTGGCCATAGAAATGTTGGCAAATATGTACCAAAATGGAGTTTTAAAAAAAAAACGTATATCGGCTCTCCACATGAATACTTAGTTGACCTTACGGGACACATGGAAATTTGTGTACATGCCTCGTACGGTTATTTTGTTTGGCATTATAATTCAACATGACCATTGCGTTTGGTCAATTTACTTTGGTTGACTACACTCTCTTGTTTCAGGACCGAAAAGAAGAGCACATAGTTGATGTTCTGGGAGTTGAAGTGTTCAGGTATGCGGTCAACGATGATGTTCTCGTTGGTAACTATTGTTCGAACAAAGGCGGCCTGGAAATTTCTCCATCAACTGTCGTTCTCATATATGCCTATGATAAATTTTCATCCCTACTCCAAATCTCCCCTTAAAATCCAATAATTCTTCAATTCTCTTAGA